>LNAC01000055.1:5734201-5942278 GCA_002007465.1 Ailurus styani | reverse complement strand
GGGCCTCGATCCCAGGACCCTGGGATCATGACCTGAGCCGAAGGCAGCGGCTTTAACCCACTGAGCCACCCAGGTGCCCAACATCTGAAAATCTTTAACATTTCCCCCACTGAGAGGTGGGAGGGATGGGGGGCTATGGAAGAGGGATGAGTCCCCCTCCCAAACTGTGGAAGGCTTATGACTAGCTTATAATCAACAGAATGCCGGGAAGTGATGCTGTGTCACTTCCAAGGCTAGGTTAAATGCAGCTTCTGCACTATTCCCTGGGACCCAAGCTAGGAGCTCCAAGGCTGCCCTGCTGTGAGGAAATGGAGCCATGTGGGGAACCACGTGGAGATTCTCTCATAGCCAATTACAGTCTTCAAATCAGACAATGAAGAGACATTTGTCTTCAGCGTTTCTCTTCATTGCTGCATATTACTACCTTCTGAATTCACCACTCTTTCTCTAACTGGCTCCCTCCTGATGGACACAGCATTATTTCCAGTCTTTTGTTATTAAAAGTAATACTGCAATAAGCAGTGTTATGCAATGGGCCTTCTGTATTGCTGCCATTGCATCTTTATTTATTTATTTATGTCCGTATGTATCTTTAAAATAGATTCCTAGAAGTAGGACTCAGGAATCAAAAGTAATAAATGCTTAAGAAAATTAACTGATTCAAAGTCACCTTCAAAGGCGTCCTGACATTTTGCATTCCCATAAGCCAGGCATGAAAGGGCCTGCTGCTCACAGTTCCCAGACTCACAGACACTCTCACACATTTGGACTTTTTAATAAGTTGTTTATATTTTAGGGATATCACCTTTTGTCTGTTACAAGACTTGAAAATACGTTTCTAAGTCTGTAACTTGTCTTTTTCTATTGCTTAAGGTGGGGGTTTTCAGCCATTTAATAAAAATACTTACACAACCAAATTTACCAATCATTTTATTCCTTATTGTTTCTGCATTTTAGCTAGTAGTTAGGTAACTTTTGTCCACTGCCAGACTCTAGAGGCATTTGCCCATGCTTTTTCTAGTATTTGCATACTTTCATTCTTTACACTGAAATCTCTGGTGCATTAATCTGGTAGATGGTGTCAGTAATGGATCTAACTTTATCTTTTTTCCATATAGATATCCAGTTATTCCAGCACACTTATTTAAAAGTCTATCCATTCCATTGATTTAAAATTCCAGCTTTATTTTAGACTAAACTTATTTAAGCTTTTGGGTCTATTCCTCAGTTTTCTATTCTGTCCCACTAAAAATCTTTTTTATTTATTATAAAGGTTTACTCTTTAACCATGCTCTTCTTTTTCAAGATTTTGCTAGATATTGTTTTTTTAATTCTTCCAAATGAATTTTATAATCAGCTTTCAAAGATCTGGTTTAAAAAAAACAAACAAACAAAAAACCAAAAAACAAAGCAAAGAGCCTGACATGGGGCCCGATCTCACAATCCCAAGATCATGACCTGAGCTAAAACCAAGAGTTGTAAGCTCAACCTACTGAGCCACCCAGGCACCCATGAATGGTTCTCTTTCTTCCTAGCAACAATTCTGAGAGTCTGCAAATGAAATGTCACAAGAAACATCTGCCTGGGCTCCTGGGTGGCTCAGTGGGTTAAAGCCTCTGCCTTTGGCTCAGGTCATGATCCCAGGGTTCTGGGATCGAGGCCCACATCCGGCTCTCTGCACGGCGGGGAGCCTGCTTCCTCCTCTCTGCCTGCCTCTCTGCCTACTTGTAATCCCTCTCTCTGTGTCAAATAAATAAATAAAATCTTTAAAAAAAAAAAAAGAAAGAAACATCTGCCTTTCTTAGAGATGATACCTGATCTGTGGAGGATCCTCTGTAGACAATCCATTAAGAAGTAAAGCATAGGGCGCCTGGGTGGCTCAGTGGGTTAAAGCCGCTGCCTTCGGCTCAGGTCATGATCCCAGGGTCCTGGGATCGAGGCCCACATCGGGCTCTCTGCTCAGCAGGGAGCCTGCTTCCTCCTCTCTCCTCTCTCTCTGCCTGCCTCTCTGCCTACTTGTAATCTCTCTCTCTGTGTCAAAATGAATAAATAAAATCTTTAAAAAAAAAAAAAAAAGAAGTAAAGCATAATCTGGAGCTGTAAGAAGTTTGGAATGGGATCGGTATGTATTTCACATTTGCTTCTATCGAGTCACAAAAACCACAATGAGATTGTCATCTTTCTATCACATACTACAGAGCGATATGACAAATCTAAAAAACAGGGCAACCAACTAAGAACAAGAGAATGGCTGAAACAGGAATTCTCTTGGGGAAAAAAAAAAATAGCCAGCACAATTAATTCTAGACTAATAATTATTTTTGAATCTCGACCTTTGAGTCGAAGAAACAGATATTCTGTACCTGTAGCTACTTACAAAACCCAGCCATTTGTTAGGGACAGGTATGGACAATCTCAGAATGAAATCATTTTGTAAAATGGTACACACATAATCTCCATCACCAAAGCGTTTTAAAACACAGGCTGAACAGTTTTTGTGGTCTTCTTACCAGCCTTACTTGATAATTAGTTACTAGACAAGAGCTTATTGACTTTATTTTCTCATGTGAGATCCCAGAACTGTAGCGTGAAATCAGTATATCTTATTAGTATAGGATAGAAAAAAAGTTAAATTCTGATTAAATACTCAGAAAAGAAACAAGATAAACCTACTCCCATCTACTTCAGAGTCTACTGGATTCATACATATCTCTGTAAAACTACAAAAATAATAATAGTAAAAAAAAATATTGTTGTAAAAAGTAACAATAACTTGTTCATATCATAAAACCTAATTTCTTGAACTTTTCCACAAGGTTATTTTGGAATATTATATATATTAAAGGAATAGATATCTTTATCTACATACTTTTTTAAGTAGTATAAAAGTAAATATAAAATAAAGCAAGTCACTTCTAATTTAAAGTTCTCCTAGAGAAGATTATCTAATTAATCCCTTGTTGGTTGGTGTACACATCAACCTGCCCGAATTCTCCATAACTACTCAGGAATTTTATAGCATGTACAATCCATTGATTTTAATTGAATATTTTCTTGAAAGGAATAAAAAAATCAACAGTGATTTAGAATAACTAGAACTGGCATGTGCAACCTACAAAACATTTACACAGAACAATTTTAACACCATAATATGATTTTGGAAATAAACCATCTGATATCCAAATTGTCTAATAGTTTTCTTTTTTAAAATGATACAGAAAAATTATAGGCTAAAATCATTAACTTGCACACTCTGGAGCATTAAAGTAAATCGTGATAACTTACCAAATAAACAGGCATCCTCTTCAGAAAACAAAGTATGGCACCCAAAACCAAAATAGTCCTTTAGACATGTGTAAAAAGCTATCTAATTTTGTTTTTCTGATCTCCAGAAATGTTTTTCACTGTTTCTGTAGATTGAATTAAATGCTGTTTTTGAGGCAAAATAAAGCCAACAAATTCACGCAGGACACCTTTCCTATTCTACATCAGTCCCTTTTTACTTTTGTAGTGTGGTCTAAAATGTGGTCTGAACACTGACATAGGAGACTAGGCCATATATATGCACACAAATACACTATGTATGTGTGTGTGTATATTGTGTGTGTGTGTGTATGTGTGTACATATATATATATATAGCTTTGCTACTCTAATATGATTCTTATATAACATCACTTTCTTTTCAAACATAAGAAGCTAGCAGTAAGAAAAAACAATGAAGTTGTAGTAATAGTATATTTGGTTTTTCTAATGGAGTGAGAATAATTCCATAGGCTTAATTGCATTTACTTATTTAAGTATTTTCATGCCAATTCACTTTTGATTATCTTCTTTTACTACAAACATAAGTACAGGAAATGAACTTGTTTATTCTATTCTATGTCCAGTGACTATACTTGGCCATCCTAAGGAATTAGTGCATAAGAGCATAATGCAATAATCCTCTTTTGAAAGAACCTTTTAATTTGCAACTTAAAAAACATTGAATACAAGAGGGTAAAAAACTTTGAAAATGCAAATGCTAATGTGAAGACCTGCTTGCAACACACTGAAGAATCTGAAACAGATAATTTTATGAGTAGTATCTATCTTCTCTAAGGAGCTCAGTCGAGATGTCTCAATTCTATATTGGAGTCTCTTGATCATTTTAACTTCTGCATTCCCAACTGATCCTATTAGATCCAAGCACTCTGTCCTTAACATCTTCAGGGATGTAAATGGAGGTCCTATAGCCTGTGGTCTTCTTGTTCCACCCCAGACTCCATCTAGCACCTGGGGCACTCAGCCATGAATGTGGAAACCACTGCACACACCCAACCCCTACTGTTCCCTCAGACAGCTACTTTTTAACCACCTCTTGGGTCTAGAGTTATTCACACTGTCCTCAAGATGATATATCCAGGAAAGGGGCCTGAACTGTTCCTCTACACAGGCTCTGACAGTTTGAACAGGGAATTCTGGAGTCTAGTAGCCAAAGCATGGTCTAGACAAGGGAGATGCTGTGGCTATGCATGGTCAGTCATGTTTCCATGGCCCCATATACTTCTCATTGCACAGAAGGGTGCTCAGAAGCACAAGGCCCAACACAGGTACTCAGATGTACCCTCAAAGGGCAGCTAGAGAACACAATAATCATCAAGACTTACGTACTGGTTCAATCAGGAACCTTCTTAAAGCTCTGCCAATCAACTATCTCAGTCAGGAACACATCGGATATCCCATCATGAATATTCTAAAATGACAACCAAGTCAGTGGCCAGGCTGCACTTTCCCTGAGCCTTGCATTCCCGATTAGATCCAGCTCCAACTGGACCAGCAGACTACTTCCAAATGCCAAATAACCTATAAAGGATACACTGAAAACACAAGGTTGAACGAACTCTATCTTTTACCCTTACCTACCTGGAAAGAATACAAAAGTTAAATTCAGCCATATCACAGGGTAGTTAAGATAGACACAGGCATACTAGCAAGTTGAATAATACTGTATACAGCTCCTTGTTGGTACTAATAATAGAGCAACTATTAAGAACAGCACTTTATGTGGGAGGCATTATAGGTAAAAAGCAGTTTCCCCATTGCTCCAAGCATTAGCCTACAAATAAGCAAGAGGAATCATCACACTCCCTCACTAGACAACATCTGGTCTTTGATAGAAAACACTCTATATAATCTAGTATCAAACACATTTCATCTTATTTTATTCTTCCTGTCCCACTATACTCATCTGCTAAAATTTTCTCTTGCTTCTCATCTAAGGAAGCTGTATTCTATTTGTGCCTTCCTGAATTTTGTCCTATTTCCTGGGCAAACATGGCCTTTTTGGAATTCTAAGACTTTGTGTAGGCTATTTCCTTTGGCTACTTCTTCACCTGGCAAATTCCTGTTTAACCTTCAGAGTCTAAATGAAATACTTCTCAGTTTCCTGATCCACTCAGGTAGAGCTAGTGCCTTCATTACGCATGTATCTAGCCTCTTATTAATATCCACAGCAATATATACGATGGTGCATTGAGTGAATATTTAGACTACTGGGCCATCATCTCCTCTAGTGGAGGGACATGGTCTTGCTATTCTTTGAATCTTCTCAGTCATGCATATAGTAGGTGTACATTTGTGTACATATTTAAAGCATAAAATGCTTTTAAGTAGAGTAACTTCTGTTCAGCATCCTTATAAGTACTGGATAAAAGAGAAGGTTGAAAGTAATGTTTGGGATTTTGTTTTCTAATTTTATGTAGATTATACTCATCCTCTTACAAGTAGCCTATTTGCACAAAGAATCAAGAGTCAGCTGCGTGGAAAATCTTGGTTATTAGAAACGATGTAAAGCAACTGGAGCCTGGCCATTCAGTGCTGCAGTTTCCTATTTTGTTTTTCAGCACCTCGTGTTTACTTCCCTTGCTCTGCTGAATGGTAAAAAAATAGAAAACTCAATTCAGTGAATATTACTTATGCACGTAGGATCCAATTTTAATGTTCTGAAAAAATAGAGTGACTTGTAACAATACTGAATATCATATTCTTTCTCAATACAGCAGAAGCCAGCAAAATATCAAAGTGTAAATCTTAGATATTTAATTGTACAATATACTCCTTCCTAAACAAGCCCATGTTTTCTTTAGGACGTATGTGTAATATTGGAATTTAAAAATTTTCCTGTAAGTCTATATGGGTTGCATCACCCATCACACACACACACACACACACACACACACACACACACACACACACACACACACACAGAGTAACTTCTCTCATTGGGAATAGAAACACCACTATTCTGAGATGGGAAAGGCAACAGAAAAATAAAAGAAGGAGGCCAATTGCTAAAAGGCCACTATGTAAATGGAGCATTAAGGTGTGTTTCTGTGCATATGTGAATGCACACACGAGTACATATATGTGTGTTGGCCCAACTAAAAGATAGAAGGTAAGACTGATACAGCAGGTTTTCGCAGTGGTAACTTAGAAAGAATCAACTAAGAACAGATCTAGAAAGCCCAAGCTCTTTCATGTTTTCTCCATGCTGACTGTAGCTATATCACTTCAAAGTCTCTGTAAAACCAACAGCCAAGAACTGCTCTCCCCACTCTTCACACTCTACCCACACCCCACACCTGAGAATAAAATCACAACGTAGAAGCAGAACACCACCCTAAAAAACATGGAACCTTTTAAGAAGAGCAATATTGTCTAATCAGCCACGTAAATTATCAAAAGGCCAGTTCCCACTTTAAAACATGAGCCATTAGGGCAAAAAAAGAGTCTTCCCACATGCACTTTATCCTCTGGAAATTGGCCTCAACCACAATTTGGAAAATACATAAAATCCTACTCTCCCAAAGACAGTAAGTCAGAAAGCAAAAATTTTTTGAGCTCCTATTATTTGTCAGGCATTGTTGTACTAGGCCGGGGCAAAGCACATTACAATTAAAAAATAAAAAGAAGTCAATTTCAAACATTGATAAAGGCAATGAGGAAAATATATGAAAATGTAAGAGCAAGCTGGAATTACTGAAGATGGCTTCTCTGTGGAGATGACACTGAAGTCAAGAATGATGAGAAGGAAAAAGACTAGAGGAGGAGCACTCCAAAACCAAGGACTGAGTACAAAGGAACCAAGGCAAGAATGAGCCTGGTAGACTGGAAATTAGGTTTAAAAAAAAAAAAGAGAGGAGCCACGGAGACTATGTCACTAGAGAATGCTATGTCAGGGGGTTCTTTGATCTACTTTACCTAACAGCCATTGACTTACTGTATTACCTTGGGCAAATTACTTCTCTGTACCTGAGTTTTCCCATCTATACCACGGGGACAGTAACAGTACCTACTACATACAGTTATGGTAAGGATAAAACGAGTTACCATTTCAGTACTTAGAATAGTGCTTTGCACTGTGAATTGTAAGATGAGCTAGCCACTATTTCATAAGCATTAAAATGACCTATATTACCAATAATTTAAAAATAATCACTCTGATAGACGAAACAAAGAACTCTGTGAGTGGAAGAGTGCAGGCAGGAAAACCAGCGAGGAGGTCACTACACTAATGTCCAGGCAAGAGTTGATTCTGAGCCAAGAATATACAATGAGACAGATTTGGAGTGTAGTCTTATGAGTAAAGCTGGTAAGACCATTTAATAAATCGAATATGCAGAGTGCAGGGGAAAAAAAAGAAATAAGACTCCTAAGTTATTAACAGCTTAAGATATAACTCATACACCATATAATTAATCTATTTTATGTGTACAATTTAATGGCTTTAGGTATATTCACAGAGTTGTATGACCACTGTATACCCCCAGAGGAAACCTGGGCCCCTTAGTTGTCACCTCCCAGTCTACCCCTCCTGCTAGGTTACTTAGAGGCAACCACTAAGCTACTTTCTGTCTCTATACATTTGCCTACCGAGGATATCTGATATAAATGGAATCATATGTGGTTCTCTGTGCTTTCTTTCACTTAGCAAAATGTTTTCAAGGTTCATCCCTGTTTTAAATTTTATCAGTACTGTATTTCTTCATATTGGTAAATAATGTTCCATTGTATAGCTATCCCACACTTTATCCAATCACCAGTAGAGGGACATTTAAATTGTTTCACTGTTTTGGCTATTATGAACATTTGGCTGCTATGTATATTTGTGTACAAGTTTTTGTGTGAATATGTTTTCATTTCTCTTGGGTATATACATTTAGGAGTAAAACTGCTGGGTATTATGGTTTAATTTTTAAGTAACTGCCCAACTATTTTCCAAAGTGGCTGCTCTATTTTACATTCTTATCAGCACTATATAAGGGTTCCAACGTCTCCACATCCTCTCCAACAGTTATTATCTGTCCTTTTGATTATAGTTGTCCTGGTGGGTGTGAAATGGTATCACATTGTGGTTTTGATTTGCATTTCCCTGATGGCTAATGATGTTGAGCATCTTTTCATGTGCTCATTAACCATTTTTATATCTTCTTTGGAGAATTGTCTATTAAGACCTTTGCCCATTTTTTAATTGAGTTATTAGTCATTTCATTATTGAGTTGTAGGAGTAAAGCAAAATACTTTAAGCAAAGCAAAGGTTAATTGAGAAAGAAATAATGGTCAAATCTTGTATGTCATGTTAGTTCACAAAATTTGTAAGCTTAAAGGCAAAGACTGTGCCGTAACTCACTTGAAGGATGCTTGTCCCTTACAGAGTGACTAGTGGCATCAGATGTAAAATATTTTAAAGAATAAATGAAAATACTAGGGATAGAGCCCTTGGAACAAGAAGGAAGTGCCATTATCTTCAGTTCAGATGGAAGACTGTAACATTTAGAATTCATTTCCTACAGATATTAACAACTACATTTCACTCCTAGGAGCAATTTAAATCAGCTGGCAGTGGCACCTAGAGCAGTGTTTTAGGAAGGATACTGAAGTCGTGGCTAAATCAGAGGAAACTAAGTTTACTAAGGTCTGTCATGAGGACCAGAAAATGAGAATGGCAGTGTGTTGTAGGGCACCATCTCTAAGAAAGTCTATATATCTTGAAATATAAAAGCAATGCAAGACTTTTTTTTTAAGGCATAAAGGTTAATTGTTATTTATAGTATACTTTTAATATTTGAAAATGACCAAATAAAATGTAAGGATTGAGTTTCTAACAAAATACCACTTAGGGGCATTGTCAGAACCAGCATATTGAGTCAAATGGATCATAGATCTAAATTAGTATGTCATTTTATTTTTTTCTTAAGATTTTATTTACTTGAGAGAGAGAGAAAGGAAGAGCAGGGGTAGCAGCATGCAGAGGGAGAAGCAGACTCTGAGGCTCTGAGCAGGGAGCCCAATGCGGGGCGTGAGCCCAGGACCCTGGGATCACTACCTGAGCCAAAGGCAGATGCTTAACTGGCTGAGCCACCCAGGCGCCCCTTGTATGTCATTTCATATGCATCTTTCTCAGAGCCTGAATCACCTGATCCTCATTTTCACATGACTTAATCAAACCCAAACAGTGAGCCTGTTATTTTCCCATGTAGTTGAACATGGGAATCAGACTAGAAAGATATCCACAAGTCTTATAAAATTCAGTAGCAATGATTTTACTGACATAAGAGACAGTCTGTATGAATTATTGGCAACTCATTAATTTTAGTATAGGGATAATTTCACATTAGTATTTATATGGCTTCCATCTTTTCAACAAAGTCTCACAGTCCTTACTTCTAAATTCTAGTTTAAAAAAAAAATGTTGATTTGGGACGCCTGGGTGGCTCAGTCAGTTAAGCAGCTGCCTTTGGCTCAGGTCATGATCCCAGCATCCTAGGATCAAGTCCCACATCGGGCTCCCTGCTTGGCTGAGAGCCTGCTTCTCTCTCTCCCTCTGCCTGCTGCTCTGCCTACTTGAACTCTCTATCTCTCTGTCAAATAAATAAATAAAATCTTAAAAAAAATGTTGATTTAAAAAAAAATTAAACTAGGTTCAACAGATTCAAAATTTATATGGCATAAAAATAGAATAATTCTAGCAATAAAATGATAGAGTCTATAAGTTATAATCATTGTGTAAATATGTTATATATATATATATATATATATATATATATATATATATATATATATATATATATCACACAGATACTTTACCTAAGTTTCCAAAAATGGAAGGAAAAATTTTAAGAATAGAATTCTGGACAAAAAATACATAGTTGTAGAAAAAGTGGAACCAACATTTCCAAACAAAACATAATTAGTTCAACATGACCTTGTAGTGATATTGGGAAGTACTATTTAACATAAGAAAACAAAATGGATCCTGACAGTCCTGGCTATGTGTGGTTAAGGGTAGGATTGGGGACATTAATCTGTCAAGGCTCTGTTTGTAAGGGAGGGAGAGACAAGTTTAACCAGTTTAAGTCAAAAAGGAAAGAATGAAATGCAGCATCTGATCAAGGAGGGCACAGGCATAAATGAGGGCAAATGGGGACAAGGGCTTGACACCAGCCAGCCTATCATTTGGGCTACATCTCTAGTTCTTTTCTGAGTGTTGGCTTATTTATCTGCTGTTACAGTTTTTTTTTCCTCCTTGCATGAAATACGATCTCTGACAGAGGTTTATAACCCATCAATACCGTGTCCGAAGCATAAAGAGAGGTCTGCTTTCCTATTTTGAGTTTGAAATTTTCAATCAAGGACGGACTCAAAATGGCCTCGACTGGATCACATCTCTTGCAAAAATCCCTGTGGTGAGGGGCCAGTGAGCCACCAGGCCAGGGCTGCCTGGCGATACACCATCCACGTGTGTCAGCAAATATGGTCCAATAGAACAAAGAGGGGGATATGAGGCTAGGAAGTCAACCAATTAGTATTTATTACAATTTGGCAACATTAGCAGATGAAACAGAAGTGAGAAAATGAACTCAGGACGAACACTTCAGGACGCGACTAGGGCAAGCCAGGTACCAAAAGGCACGTATTTATTCCCAGCAAATATTAACTGTGCACCCACCACAGAAAGGGCGACAGATTTGGTCACTGGCCTTATGGAGTTTACACTGAACATATATATATGAAGGACAGACGACATATAAATAAATACGTGAGCAAAGCTAAATAAAATTACAATTTTACATGCTCTTTAAAGTAACTGAACAGGCTGCGATGACAGAAATAAAGGAAGGGACCGACTCAGACTGGGTGGCGGAGTAAGGTCCACCTGAAGAGAGAACATCTAAGGGAGCTAAGACCTAACACAGCAGGAGAGCAAAGCCATACGTGCAGGGGGAGGGGGGAAGCAGGAGTACGACACGGGAGGGGAAACAACAGGTGCGAAAGTTGTGAGGCCGAAATGAGCTAGGCAAGTGAGAGGAACAAAAATAAGGGCAGGATAAAATGTGTCTAGAACTTCATGCTCAAGTTGGGACAGGAAATGGATGAAACCAGAGCACAGGGAGGAGCCAAATCAGGAGGGATGTTGTGAATCATGGTCAAGAACTTGGATCCTTCTCCCGGCCCCCCACCCCCCACATCACTAAAGGCTGAGGTAGGGTATGATATAATTTATGCTACAAAGTAATTACTCTAGGCTGCTGAGTGGTAGAGGATAGTTTAATGGGAATAAGAAGAAACAGTCATTTCCTGCACTTCCAGTCAAGCCACATTTTACAAAGGAATCTCCTGTACGTTATCCATGGATCCAAAAGCTTGTCACTTAAACTTCCATAGTTTTAATTTTCTCGTCAACAAATCAGCAATAAAAATACCTACCTTAAATAAAAGATTATCTGAGAAGTTATGTAACATGTGTAATGCAGAGCTTGGCATGTGGTAGGTACTCAGAAAACATTAGGTCCCTTTTCATTTACTTCCTGTGTAGCTAATAAAAACCTTTGCAAATTCATTAGCAGGTGCTTAATTTTGAAAAACAAAACACTAGAGCCAAACAACTTGGTCTAGACAGTTGAAGCAGTGCCTAAGAAATTCAGACTCTATAGTCTGAATGGAAAAAACCTTGACCAGAGCGAAATACTTACTAAGTTCTAAATCTAAAGTCTAAATCAAAGACACTATGACTCAGGTGCTCCAAAGAATAAACTGTTTTTAATAAATACCCAAATTATCTACTGCAAACTATACACCATAGAAAAATGCAGGTAAAGAAGGCAAATAAATCCTGAAGTGTCCTTCCTTCTAATTTGTTAAAGTAATCTTTACTACTCAGCTGCAAAAGTAACTGTGCTATTCTCTACCATCTGTTTTTATATAGAAGCAGAGAAAATGGAAAAATTCAAAGAATCTAGCCTATTCAAATTATTTCTACATATCTTTAATTACCCTTCTGATAGTTTGGAATTGTGGCTATAGTATTTATCATGAGATGCTTTAAATCATTTTTTAGATATAAAGTAAACATTTTTTTTATAAATAGAATATTAGAATATATAAGCTTCTATTTATAGTCATCATCTTCTGCTTCCTAAAGTCCTCAACAATCCTGGCAATTCTACTACAGATGAATGTCTCATCACACAAATGATGAAACAAAATAACAGACAATACAGAGGGTCTTCCAGGGCTGTGCTGTCCAATACACTAGCCATGAGCCACACATACACTACTGAGCGTATGAAATGCAGCTGGCTGGAATGAAGATGAGTAATATGGGTAAGATAGCTGCCAGACATCAAAAGTTCAATATGAAAAAGAGCTCAGTGATGTTTCATACTGATTACATGCTGAAATGATCATATTTAAGATATGATGGGTTATATAAAACATTATTAGAATCAACTTCACATTTTCTTTCTCAATGTGGATATAAGGTAATTTTAAGTTACATATGTAGCTCACATTTGTGTCTCATTTCTTTTGGACAGCACTGCTCTATAATGAAGTATATTTTTTAACTAACAGCTCTGTATAAATCTGTTACATAAGTCAAGATATAAACAGATGAATAATTAAACAGATAAATAAAGCTCTTGATATGATATCTCTGGTTAATTTCACAACATGGCTTAATAATTGAGGGAAATGTTAAGTTTAAGTAATTAGGTAAATACTGAAGTTAGTATTACAGTTTATCTGATAAATAAACATGTATTAAATGAAATGCTTATGGGTTACACGCTGTTGATAGGTCATGAAACACCAATGTATTTAAGACAAGGTCTGTGTTCTTAGGTGGTTCATAGGCTTATGGAAGGATATAAATAAGAAAATAAGTAAATACGATGAAATGTTTCTGGTGTTGTGAAAAAACAATCTAATAGTTCTCTAAAAGAATTTTCAGGGGCGGGGGAGAGCAGCATTTTTCTTCTTTCAGAGAATAGATGGTGCTTCTGGTATTTAGGGTTTGGAAACCAGGATAATCAGATGCCTTTCAAGGTGTGAGAGCATCCTGCACCACAAAGAACTGTCCACTTCAAAATATTCCTAATGCCCCTACTGAGAAACATTCAGAGGCATGTCACGCTGTAGACATGATCCCAAGTGCGAAACACAACACAAACATGGCAATTATGCTCTGAGGCTGGTTCCTGAACTCTCAGACACCCCATTCTAAGAGAGTGATCCACATAAGATTACACAAAACCTCCTCTGTTCTTTGATATATAAATATATATACACATACACACATAAACATAACATATACACTTATCGATATGGTGTGTGTCTATAGTAACATATTTTGCCATTCTCGGTCCAAGAAAAAAAATAAGTTACTTGAAGCATTTCATAGCTATAAAATAAAACTTCCATATATGAGCAAATAACTTCTTTTAAAAAATGTTTTACCATTTACAAATACTTCTGTTACTGAAACAGGAACACCAACCTTGCCATTCTTATCAGACTCCCAACTGGAAAATAAGCAAAGAGAGAGAGAGAGAGAGAGTCCTTCTCTCATTTGTCAATGGAGCAATCACTATTCCTTTTAACCATTAGAAAGGACATTGCCAATCTAGAATGATACAGTAAGCAAAAGATAGTAACTACTCAATACAAAATGCCAGAATCTGTAAAGGAAAAATGAGTCAAACTACTGTAGTTATAAATTAAAACATTCATTATATGAAAATAATTATATATATATATAAGAAATCCATAAAAAATGTCATAGCTCAATGTCAAGCATCTCATCTCTCCCACCCAAATCAAAGAAAGATCCTTTGAAGAACTTACATTCTAGAATCTTATTCAGGCTTGAAGCAACAGGAATGTTTTGATCCAGGCTTAAATCTAGGGTAGCAAAGCTATTTGCCTCAAAAATAAGGGTGTAGTACCCTTTTCAAAATGCCTTACTACATAATTATCTCTATAAGAAGCGCAAAACTTTGAACCATAAATTATGGAGGGAAATCTAGCATAATGGTGGAATAGTGTCCAAAAACTGATACCCTTATTGCATTAAAATATTCAGGGCTAATTGTGATTTTAGCACTTGTTTTTATCCTCGCTTTGTTCATTGGCCAAACTTAAACACTTCTCATCTCCTTCAATGAAAAGTGGTGCTATTATGTGTCTGGAAGCATGAGCACGGTTCCTCAAAGCCTAATTTTAAGGTCTTAATTGGCTGAGGCAATGGGAGACCATACAAAGCCCACTTCAGAGAGAAGGGCAAGATTGCCAGGTCACTTGAGAACAGATGAAGAGCTAACTAGAAGCTATTGCCGAAATCTTACAGTGTTCTGGGAAGTTTTACCAAATAGTATCTTACACAGAATGGAACATAATCATCCATCATAACGGAGAACCCAGAAAGGTTGAAGATGGGCTTATAGAAACAGAACAATTAAAACAGAGTTATCTTCATTTAATAATTGAGGACTCTAACAAAGCAAGCAAGTTTTATAGAAACAGAGTACTGTGATTTTGTTCTGTGGTGTGTTGTGGATATCAAATAATTGGCTATATCTCCTCCTAACCTCTAAGTCTCAGGAACCATGTGCTCATAATTCAAGAGGGTACTACTTAGTAACACTTTTGCTTGTTTGGTACTACTGGACCTGTAGTCAACTTCTACCTCTGCAAAGATGACCCATCATTTCATCCATCCACCCAACATTTGTTGTGTGTTATGTGATAAAAGATAGGACATCAAATAAAATTATCTAGGCCCTCAAGCAGTTCATTATCATTTAAAAAATAATACTAATAATTCATCAACATACATATATTATAAAAACATCCAATTTGGAATAATTTCAAGTAAATTAATTCACTTATCATCAACTCTAACCACTGATAAGTTCTCAAAACAAACGAAGACAAATTTTTATTTGTGAAATTCAAGATTATGGAAAAAGAAAAGTTAAAAGTTTGGAATTACCCTGTAAAAGTCTTTAAAATTATTTTAGTTTCACATTAACAATAAAGATGCATAGTAAAAAAAGAATGATATACACTTTTGGGTTTGAGGACAGTAAGAACTTACTTCTGATTTCCATAGGTCATCAGACACTCCTGAATTTCAGTAAAGTGCTTATAAGTTTGTTTCAACTCTTTCTGTTAGAAAAAGATCTAATGAGAGACTTAATTCCTTTTTTGGTTCTCATGCAATTAATACTTTCTGATTATTTACTCTGGACTACATACTCTAGCTGTTTGTTCCATTGTTTATTCACCCATTACTTCACTCAACAAATATTTACTATATGTTGCTATGAAGAACAAGAAAAACCAAGCTGCCTATTGTTAAGTTCTACCTCCAAATGCCTCTCTCAGACACCAAAGGTGCTTTTTTTATTTGTTCTTTTTTTTTTCTTTTTTTGTTTTCCTATCAACCACTGGAATTCAGTTCTTAAGTTCAGGTATGCTCTATTTCGTTCTAATTTTCCCAAGGCCTTTTACCACAGAAAAGTTGATTTGCTCCTTTATTCCTACTAGTACCTACTCAAGAACACAAGTTCCCTCTTATTCAAATTATCCCCAAATGTAATGACCCACAATTGACGAAAACTGAATATATAAGGAGGAAAATTTCTATAGATCCAAGAATTATAACATGCTAGAATTTTTTTTTTTAATTTGTATTTATCTATTTGAGAGAGAGAGCGCGCGCACCGGGATGGGGTAGGAGAGTGGTGGGGCCAAAGGAAAGGGAGAAGCAGGCTCCCTGGGAGCCCAACACAAGGCTCAATCCCAGTACCCTGGGATCAAGACTTGAGCCAATGGCAGACGCTTAATCGACTTAGCCACCTAGGCGCCCCCATATGCTGGAATTTTGTATGAGAAAGTTCATATTGACCAGAAGATATTGTAATTCACAATCAAATTGAAATCTAAAAGGAAAACTTCCTTTTGGAAAAAAATGTGCATCATTTTAAAAAAATGGATATCTTAAATGGTATTAATTCCAGTTAATTAAGTTACATGGAATAATCAGACATTGGTATTTTTCAGCTACACTTACAGATCTTCAAAAATTACAAATGAGGGAGATGAGATCTAAAAACCTATTATCCCCCCAAAATAACTCTTTCCCAATAAATGCTCTAATCATTTATTCTGTTCCTTCACCAGGAATAAGAAAAGGGAAGTAGTATAAGGTACTACGCATAAAAATAAAAACCTGTAAGATCCTTTTTGTAGGTAATTGGCACATCTCCCCTTTTCCTTCCCAATCTCCAAATCCTCCAAAGCATAGGCGCTTCTTTCCTTATTTATCACAAAGAAGCCAACAGACCTCTCCTATCTCTACTACCATAACAGCTATGATATGTCTGATTTTAGCCAAGCAACAGGTACTAATGACACCTGACTAGCAGGAAACTTCCTAGTAACAAAATTTGCAAAGACAAACTTCTCTTTATGAATGTTACCGTAATCTACAGTTTATATTTCCTCAGGGCATTTATAGCATTTCATAGTCAGAGAAGACAGAAAGAATCATCCTGTCAGTGGCTGTTTCCTTGGAAGCAACAAACCTACGCGAAAAATAAAACAACAACTTTAGAACCAACTATAGTCACTCCATCAACAACTTCTCCCTTCTGTAGAACATACACCCACAACCATATAACCCTTTTCATAGCTTTCTATATAAATGTTTGTGTAAATCCTTATCTGAATTAGAATTTTAAATTCTGTGAAAGCAAAAAGGATGTCTCTGTCACATATGGAGCACAATGGAACACCACATACTCCAAAGATATCTAATAGGCAATCACTGAAAATGAGGCACTTCGGGCTTTCTCATGGCTTGCCTGAGCAAGACAAGTACCTTCATTAGCATGAATTGAACTGAAGGAGAAAAATAGGAACTATACAGCCAAATGTACATTATACAGCAATGGATCTCATTTAATACTTCTACCCTGGTAATAAAAAGAATAAATGGATATTTCAAAGAGAAGGAGTTAAAAAAAAAAAGTAAGCATAGTTAGTGACTAAATTCCAATTTCTTACAAAATGGACTTCAGAATTGAGATGCTGAAAAGGTGGGTAAAACATTTGAGAGCCAGAAATGTAAAAGGAGGGAGGCCTTTCAAGGTGCTCCTGGAGGAAAATTGATCTGAAGAAAGATTACCCCCCAAAAAATTATAAAAATTTTAAAAATGCAAATGCAAAGTAAACTAGAAATTTAGATGGAGCTAGAACTGTGGAAAAGCTTCGTCACCTAGGCATGGTTATGGAGGCGTGGAGACTGAAGGGCCGCTAGGATACCATCATGAGCGAGTGCAGATCAGTTTATATGGCGCTGTACAGCTGAGGCCCAACAACAGGTCAGTCATGTCTAACGCTGACCTTACAGCAAGACTTACACAAAAATAAGTTTCCAATAGGATGTGGGGGTGGGGGGTGGTAAAGAACTTAAAGAGCAGGGTATATCAGTTTAACATGGAATAAAGATCAATTTATAGTAAAATTAAAAAAAAAATCAATATAAAAGCTTTGCATGTGGAAGCCTTGGGAGGAAATACAGATCTCCAGGTCAGCTCCTTGCAGATGTCTGAGCCAGGACACAAAGGCAGAGAGAACAAATCCTAAAGCAACTTTCTGCCAGAAAGTGCATTTCAAATGTTTGTTCCACGGATTCAAAAAAAAAAAAGAGGAAAAAGAGTACAGGTCCACATGTCTATTGGAACTTTGTTAAAAGTGTAAGAACTGAAATCAAACCCAAAGGGCAGGAAGACATTTCAAATTCTTATTAACTCTTATTTTTAAGGTATTTAAATCAAAGCTTTTTTATTCTTTTTTTCTTTTAATTTTTTTTTTTTTTTAGTTTGAGAGAGAGTGAGAGCATAAGAGAGGAGAAAGTCAGAGGGAAAAGCAGACTCCCCATGGGAGCCCGATGCAGGACTCGATCCCAGGACTCCGGGATCACGACCTGAGCAGAAGGCAGTCAATTAACCAACTGAGCCACCCAGGCGCCCTTTTTTATTCTCTCTTAATAGTTGATTAGATTATCTCTTTGCCTCCATTAAAAGAAAGCAAAAAAAAAGTGGCAATTCTTAGACTGAAATAGAAAATTAGAATAAACATATGTACAGATATGAAAACTGTAGAACAGTATATAAATGCAGTAGGCTAGAATTTTTACTTTGATTTCTAAATAATGTAACCAAATACTAACTAGTTATATTTACCCTCACTTTTTTCAGAACAACTTTCCCATGAAGAATGTTGGTTTGGAAATCGGGCATTTCATTGCAATTGCCTCTTTTCCCTTCATGAACCCCATTCTAATTAACATATTTAATAAATTATTCTAAGAATTTATGTGTTTGGATAGTATCCCCAAAGTTGTATTACACATAGCAGCCATTTTCTCTTCCCTGTGCTGTCCTAAAAAACTTTCTAATCTTACCGTGAGCAAAGATACAAATACTAAAGAAAACCTATCAGAGACTTCACTGATGTGCGGAACAAGATACCATGTTACTTAGATACATACCTCTGCAGAGTGTTCATATTAAAAAACAAGAGCCAAAAAGTGTCTGGAAAGCAAGAGTAGTCCCTTCTTTAAATGACAGTACACAATTCTGGTTAAAGAAGAATAAGAAAATTAACTCCTATATTTGTTCATAATCATTAGCATTTCATTGCAACTAAGTCATACTACACAGATGTCTCTCCCTCTGAAGATCTTTGAAGAAAGGACTCCTTCCAACTGCCATAGATATTTTAGTTCTAGGAACCTCCTAGTTTCAAAGTATTCTTACATCTTAGCTAAATCCTTCCAGATGCACTTTACATGTCTTTTCTCAAGACGAAAGTGCTTCTTTGTTAAGCTAAGTTGAGTCATTCTCCATTCAGAACAGAGAAGGTAGAGAGAGCGGTGAACCTGAGGGCAACTGCTGAAACACAGACTCAGCTGAGGTTCTTGTGGCTGATAGGACTGTGTTACAGTGGGGGTGGGGGGGAGTTGAGTAAGAAACTGTAGATCACAAATTGGATATACACCTGTCCTGACCCCAGTGAACTCTGAAAGCTTTGAAGGGAGCCAAATTTCTCATGACCATAAAAGCAGAAGTCAGAGGAGTTCCTGGAAACACTTGTTCCATGGAATTGAAGTACACGGAGATGAAAACTAATTGGTTGCTCTGAAAACTACGGTGCCCTTTAATCACTCTGAATTTTAAAACCACAACAGAAAGATGTGGTCCTGGGTTACTGATTAGGAAGTAGATATCACATTCATTGTAGTGGCACACCTAAGAAAATGTTTGATATTAGTGTCTTATTTATGGGAGAGAAAGGTCCAATACCATAATATTACAATTAGTTCCATTAATTAACAACTAAACTAATAGCCAAAGAGACTTGGGGATTTTGACAGAGGAATTTTATTTCTAACATTCTAAACAAAAAATTGATCTCTTTACAACTTCAGAGAAAAGAGTCCAACACAGTGGGGAAGGATGGGTTGTTTCCAATTTACAAGGCCTACTGAACTTGACTGAGTAGTGCTGGTTCATTCTGATATGTGATATGGTAGTAGAAACACATAGCGGAGTTTCACAAAGACCTCTCCCATCTATAATTCACTGTTCCACCTTATGAGAAGAAAACCTACCCTTCCTTGCACCCCAGACTCAGCTGCCTAACTGTAAAATGGGACTCATAATCTCGCAAGGTCATTTTAAGGGTTAAATGAGGAAATACATATAAAAATCTGAATATAGCAAGCCCTCGAGAAATAGCTTCTTTCATTCCCCTAAGGCCATCTCAAAGACACTGAGAGTGAATAGTTGAACATAAAAATCTAACATCACCTGCAGAAAAGAGACTGTGATGAGGAATCTTTTCAAAGTGTGACATCATTAAGAAATGAATTTTAAATACTAGAGTGTAAGTTCAATAGTCTCAATAAGAAATCAAATCTGCACTCTCTCACAGCTGATGTGATGAACTGTCATCAAATTTAGAAAGCAGAACATGTGTATCAAAGTTTTCCCAAATACTATTAGGGAGATAGGAGGAGGATTCTCCTATTGCCAATTATCCTAAATTCAAAAGATTTAGTGAAGACAGCTAAGCTAATAAAGGACATCATCAGCATAGCTTGGGGGCAATTTTGAGTTGTGTCTAATACCTCATGTTTGTTCCTGTGTCCTGAAGCAAAGGTAAGAATAAATCAGTATTGATGTTTGTTTCCTTTTTGATTGGTAAAACAGAACTATCTAGAGTATATATTGTTACAGGGTATGATTTCTGATGATGATACCATAAGAAATGGGATAAAGAGGTAGGACACTAGATCTGTACTATCCATTTATCTGTCCATCCATTCATCCAGCCAGCCATCTGCACGCCTACCCAAATGTCCAATAATTATGTTTATTTCCGGTTTAAATATAAAAACTGGTACAAGATGCAATGGAAAGACAAGGGTCTATAAATGAGACTAAAACTTAATATAAAAAATACACATGTATACACCCAGAATAAAAAGCTATAAATGTCAAATGTCATGTAATGGTATCCAAAACTTTTAATGGTAATGGGGTAGTAAGAGGAAAAATGTCTGTTATCAAGGGTAATAACACGGGTAGAGTATTCATAGGAAGAGGGAAAAATGGTAACTCCTGTAAGAGTTTGAACTTTATTTGTTCAGTAGTGAGAAAGCCACTGCAGGTTTCTGAGCTAAGGATCTTATGCTTAAAGCTGTGTTTAATGAAGATTCATTTGGCAGAACTGATGAGAACAGCAGTTGTATGTGCACGCACATGTGTGTGTTTTCTCCAATGAAACACTATTGAATGGAGGTCAATAGTGGGGTGTGTTGCAAGTAATTTACTATAAAAATACAAAACCAAAGTTTGAGAATGATATAGTTTTTTGTATTACTCTCTGCACACTCAAGGTTATTTCTAAAAGATGTCATCCTTACCAAATGCTTTATTAAACAGAGAAATAGATGAAGGATGTCTTGGGCCCAGGGAATGCTGTGAACTTGAACACCTCCACTGGAGTGTGTCTGCCTGGGAAAGTCATCTGTCTTGGGAGTTCTGGCAGGCTCACAGGTGAAGACCAGTGAAGTAGACTAAAGTTTAAGAAGATCTTGCAAATAAGAAGCTTTGGCAATCCTTGAAGAACTAATACAGAGCTAAATAAGATAGAGGTCATCTAAGTGAAGAGAGGAGTAGATTCACAAGACACAACCAAGGAAAACTATGTAAAGTCACTACTTGCAGAAGACAAGGAAATGAGAGTAATCTTTTTTTCAGATCATGTCAGAATAGGAAATCTTTCAAATTAATAAAAGAAAATTTTCCTTGGAGTTTCAAATTTCATAGCTGTAAGGCAATATAAGCTTTATATACAATATGTTGGCAGCCTCTATTTAAAAATACTTCCATTTTAAATTTCATGACATGCTTATGTTTATTCTTTGCACCCACATCTGGTATCCAAAGCATTCTGGATTCCAACTTACTTAACAATAAAGAATAACCAAACTTGAAATATGTAGTCAAGAATTCAAGGATAAACTGAAATTTTATCTACCCAAAGTATAACAGTCATCTGAACAGTGAGTCCACTGTAGGGGCAGAGGTAATTTCATTAAGTCTACTATTTGTAAAGTATTAGGTCAGTTAAAATCTTTGTGCTTGCACTTCAATCTCCTTATGTCAGCAAGCTCCTTCCCACTTCAGCCCTTCACAAACACTGTTCCCTCTGCTGGGACAACACTGCCAACCGTTCTGGACCTGCCTAATGCCTACTCAGACTTAGGATCCCCACATGTGTCACATTCTAAGGAAATTCTGTCCTCACCCCCTACTCCATAAGGTAAGATTCCCCCATATGGTATTATAGCACAGCCTGTATTCTTCTATCTGAGGCCAACTTCTCCACTAGGCACAGTAGGCACAGTGTCTTTGGCCAATGAAAATGCATTATAAAACTAGAAGAAAAAATGAATATAATAGTTAATGTATAATAATAAATCCAGCTTGGGTTATAATCAATCATCTTTCTATCACCACAACCAAAATTTTCATTATTTCATGGAGGAAGGGGCCTAAAAGTAAAATGTCTGGAGACTATAAAAGTCATAACATGTCCTTAGCCATTCTGTAGAATTTCTACAAAGAAATGAACCCCCATTTGTTTTTTTGAAATCTGAATGATTAACACCTACTTGCAGATTAATGAAATAATTGCTTATAGCACTTAGTATATGACACACAGCAATACATGTTAGCTCTTATTACTATCTAAACAATAACTGTAGACATTGTTAAATTGCTTAGAGAAAGATGAATATAATATATTCCTCTTGAGTTCAGTTTCTGGAATAAGCTTGTTTCTCATAGGAGTTTCCATGACCCCTTTAACTAAGATAATAGGAACCTTGTGACCCACAAGTATCCCTCTTAGATGTCAGAAAACTCAGAAATAAATTAAGTAATAAACTATAATAACTCCCTTCAGGTGCCAGGGACACGGTTTCTCTGCTCCCTATTTTTGTCTTATGATTTTATTTTTTAATTTCCTTCTATGTACATGTTAATACTATACCTTAGCCCAAAGTAGAAGAACAATAAAATGTAAAGGTGGGAAGGACTATAAATGAACAATGGCCTCTCAGTAGCCAAAGTCAATAACTATCTATATTTCATGTTCATCCACAACCTAATGTAATTTCTTTGAATTTTCTTGCTATATTTAAGTGAAGAGGACCAAATATGTATAGACAGGTATAAGGAAATTATATTCATTTTGAAAATAGAACTGCCTCAGTGCATTTCAAAGTTAATTTTAGTAGACTGAAAGTAATATATGTATATTCCTCCCCTGTTCCCAAAGAGGTTCAAGCAGGCTTAAGAATTACCTGATATGCCATGAATCAAGTATCAGAGAAACTACCACAAATCTCTAATTTCATGATTTTATTGGTGTATTCGTTTACCATGAATCCTGTGAACAATTACCATAAATTTAGGGCCTTAAAACAATCCAAATTCATTATTACACTTCTGTAGATTAGGAGACTGATATGGGTCGCACTGGGCTAAAATCATGTCCACAAAGGTGCGTTCCTTTGTAGAGGCTCCAGTGGATTCTCCAAGACAATCCATTTCCTTGCCTTTTCCAGCTTTTTAGAAGCCACCCATATTCCTTGGCTTATGGCCCTCCTCCTTTATCTTTAAAGCCATCAACAGTAAAATGAGTCTTTCTAACATTGAATCATCCTGACTTCTTTTCTGCTTCCTCTTTCACTTTCAAGAACTCATGATTACATTGGGCCTAAACAGAAAATCTAGGATATCAAAACCCTTAATTTAACCACAACCACAAAATCTCTTTTGCTATGGAATGTAAAGTATTAACAGGTTTAGAGAATTAAGATGTGGACATCTTTGAAAGAGGTGAGCTTTTATTATTCTGCCTGCCACAGTCAATAACTATTATGTATGCAACAAAATAGAAAAGATACAACACTTAAAAGATATAATGCTTAGAAAAACTCACAGTAAGGATATGCTTTGAATTTAATAAAGCTATTTACTGACTTAAGAACTCATTCAAATCTATTTTACCACATGTACCTCTATCTTACTCTTCTCCCTGAGTATGCTCGTGTAGACCAACCTCTGTTGTACTATGAAACAGCAGAAAATAATGTAGATAATCCATCAGAAGATGAAATGAGAAAATCTAAGAATTCATTCATATATTTAACATCTGTGGATTTTCCAAAATATAGTCCAGGATACACATACATATCCAATAATTTAGAAGGGGAAAATATAAATTTTAAATATCTGAACTCTCCATCCAGTCAATACTTAACTATTACCAACTAAGCATATTACTGGAGATATTGAAAATGTTTGTCTCTACATTTAAGTTTTGTCAATAAGCGTATAAACACTAGGCTCATTACATAGAGGAGCAGGTGGGCAGAGATATTTATGGCTAACTAAAGAATAATTAGCCAAACTTTCTGTTGCCAATTTACTAACAATGTGAATGTTGATTTCACACTCAGTTGAAGTTGACACCTGCACAGATCTGTGGATCAGGAGTTCCAGGCACATTATGTATTTATTTAATTCTGGTCCTAGAAACACTCAACAAACAATTTCAATCCCCATTGACCTACCTGGATTTCAAATCATAACATAAAACACAAAAGACATATGAGAAATAAAATTATTTTTAAAAAGAAATAAAATTGTCATAATGAAACACATACAAGTTGGGCGCCTGGGTGGCTCAGTGGGTTAAAGCCTCTGCCTTCAGCTCAGGTCATGATCCCAGGGTCCTGGGATCAAGGCCCGCTTCGGGCTCTCTGCTCGGCACAGAGCCTGCTTCCTCCTCTCTCCTCTCTCTCTGCCTGCCTCTCTGGCTACTTGTAACCTCTCTCTGTGTGTCAAATAAATAAATAAAATCTTTAAAAAAAAAAAAAAAAAGAAAGAAACACATACAAGCAAAAGCAGAATGGAGAATAAACCAAATTCTAGTTTGACTCAAATAGTGGACATAATTTTTTTAAACTACTATTTCTCAATTCATTTTTGAAAATAATGATGAAGAAACCTTGAAAGTAAAAGAGAGACGATATAATTTCATATCAAACAAAATGATAGTTTAATGAGTTTAAATAATTTCCTCAATCAATAGTATTTCATTATCTCTAGTAATCAACATCACTGAACTTCTGAACTGGTGACAATGTAAAATAATATCCTAAACAGATTTTTTAAAAGTAACCAAAATCCAAATAAGTAAATTTTAATATACTTAGAGATCATCCCCTAAATTAATTTAAAATGTTTAATTATACTTCAATATGAAAGAGAAAAAAAAAAGGGTTCTCCTTGTTGTTAGACTAGACAACAATGTCTAGTATTTATGCAAACGCCATGATTGTCAAATACTCTTTCAAATAGACCAGAAAAAAAAAATGGCTTGAAGTGATGTGGGAATAAATAATAGATGAATGTGTGAGTGGTGGGAAAACTAAACCAATAAATAAAAAATGTCACACACAAAATATAAACCATGCAACCCCATGTCTAGTGTAGGAAAGATGTTTTAGTCTGCAAGTCCCTCCCTTACTTCTGTCCCACAAATGAATTCTAAGAAATTATCCTCTGTTTAGCTGTCCACCAACTGCAGAACTGGTACAGTGATTCAGTCAAAGAGCAAGGGATAAACAGAGAAGTCAGCTGAAAGGACTTTCTCAGAACTCTAGGAACAGTGAAACCAAAGGAAACCCTTTTTAAAAGTTGAAAGCACCATGGGTAGAGACAAACCAGGTAAATGAGAACCTATGAAAATGCAGAGTGTTTTTACAGTCAGTGCCTTGAACAGCACAGCAATTTTACACTGAAAAAAAACTGAGTCATATCTCTATCATATAGTAAAAATACTCATCTCAGAAAAATGAGGATACAGTATACAAGCTTCATCACTAAGCTGGCTCTATGCCTTGGATATACTTCACATGACAAGTGTTAACCTTTGGAAGCAGCTTGCAAAAAAATATAGTCGTGAGAAACACTCTATAATCTGGCTTAAAATGCACAAGGCTTCTACTAAACCAGGCCTCTCAGACTTACATGGCAAATCCATCTCTCATTCCTTCCATCCTTTTCTCCAAGCAGGTATTGAGCATATACAAGGCAATCAATTAAAGCCAATCACAGATGTTGAGGAACAGTCAAAATAAAGGTATCACTACAGAAGTTATTGTGATAAGTGAAACTGCCAAAAATAGTAGCGTATTCAAAGAGCTAAAAAGGTAAGGAGGAGAAGCCAAAACTGTTTTCCTTATTCTTTTCAAGATTCATTTTTCCACGGTTACTTTTGACCCCATCCATTCTCCTACCTTCTGGGATCCTGCTATACCAATTAACCCTTCTTTTACCTGTTCAACCTCTCCCATTCTTGGATCCCTCTACTCAACATTTATAATCATGTTTGTCATAAATAGCAAGTAGGCAATGATAATCTAAAAGCTATATTCAGTTTTCTATTAAGGACTGAAACTATTTTAGACATACACATAGTTTTAATACTGTTAACTTTTTTGGTATCCAGGTATTTTTAAATTTTTTTCAGATGTTATACTAGAGAGCTAACTCAAATCATAGTACAAAATGGGGCTAGAATTACTACTAACAATACTATAGTACCCCTAAATGAATCAGGAGGCTCTTAGAAATATTGTCACGAAATGAATAAAAACATAAATGGTTTAAATACTTCTGCTATAAAATGTAATACATAACTGAAATATTAGGAAAGACAAATACTGTTACCTGATCCCAGAGTGTCATAAACAAAATGTAAACCACTCTGATTAAATTACATAACTTCTGCCAAACATTGGCTGATTTGCCTTTTGGTTATGCAGAGCTTATTCTGGTTACATAGAGTACATTGTTTTTTGCTTTTTTGTTTGTTTGGTTGGTTGGTTGGTTTTTTTGATGCACCTTTTCTCAACTGCCCACTTCTTGGCTAAGGTAGATCCTAACCAAAAACAATGAAACGATCTGAGCAATTACTCTTCTGCTATAAAAAATATTACTTTCTGAAGTGGCTGAAGAACTATTTCCCTTCTTCACATCCTTTTAGTATTTTCCCTTTTATTCCTAAAAGTTAACTCCCTAACAAAAAGGCCTTGAGAATGGCCTATTCCATCCTTGCATGTACATTCCCAATAAATGATATGACAGGAAGAGACAGATTAGGGAAGCCTGAATCTAGAGTGCCTGCTGCTGAGAATTATTATCTTTCTAGGCATTGTCCTATCATAGTATCAGGGTAGTAGGGCTTGGGGAAGAACTCACCTAATCCAACAAAGGCAAATGAATATAACACCTACTCAAAACTAGAAACTGGATAAGAAAATCAAATTTCACATCTTTAAGGGAAAGGAATTTCAGAGGCCAGGTCAATTTCTAAATACTCCAAGAAGAAAAATTACGCACACTAAATTACACACAGCCACAACCAGAGGGTGCCTGGAAAGTAAAACAGGTCCTTTGTATGACTAAAACTTCATAATTTCAGTTTAAGGAAACTATGTTAAGAAAATTGTCTGCTATATTTGTTCACCATCATTAGCATTTCATATAGCAAGAATGAATTTAAATCGTCCTATACAAATGCTCCTCCTTCTGAAGCTCTTTGAAAAAGGGAATCCTTTCAACTTCCACATAAATGTTGGTTTTTAGTAAATCTCATAGTATTTTTACAGAAAATACTGACACATCCAGGAAATCAGTTGCTTACCAGAATATTAAGAAGGTAGACAGCAGTTGGTTTATTAAGAAATTATTAAAAATATCTACTTACACAAGTGAAAATATACCTAACGACTCCCAACTGCAGTTTACATTTCTTTACTCTGGTCTTTGTTACCATTCATAACAATGAATTTCTAAGTCAATAATTACTAAACTTCTAAGAGAGCCATGACATTAACTTCTCCTTAGAGTTCCTCTTCTTTTTGAACACTCCAAGCCAAACCTACAGGCCTAGAGTAGCCCAGGAAGCACAGACAATACAGATAAACAAATCTGGCAGCACTCACTGATAAACTCCTTGTATATGGGTTTCAGTTAACATTGCACATGTTAGTTAATATGACATTAAATCAAACTAAAAATATTAGTGCAGAGAATGGTAATTGCAACGAATAGAAAGTTTCTCTGTCATACTTCTCTTATAAATAGGTTAACCTTGTTCTATCTAACAGGTAAGTTTCTAAGATGGTGAAGGGAATCAAATATAAATTTCTACAACAATTCATTTTGATGTTTCAGAAATATCCAAATTTAGTCATCTAACTTGCAGTCGGTCACCTATATATACTATTGTAAACAAATGCTAAAGTACCCAAGAAGAGATCACTATGCGGATAAATCCTGCACAGAATCTTTTCTTCCTCCTCTGTTTCTCACACAAATCCTGCTACATTCTTCAAGCTCTAAATCGAAGGACATGTCCTACAAAAAAAACCTCCCAATATGGGTCTCTTCCCAAGTAATCAACCCCCCCATTTTCACCAGAACATGTTGCTTGTATTTCTAGTAACATATTTATTTCACCCTACCTCCTAATAAATATGTTTATGTCTCCAACTGTAACAGCCTTTGCTTATTAGTCTTCATTATTCATATTAAGTCCACATTATTTGTGAATCACAGATAGTACCTAATATATTTTATATACATAGGACAAGAGATTACCATATCATTTCTTTGTTAACAAGTTTGGTTCTTCCCAAAAGAAGAAGTCATTTATGACTTTACAGAATAGGTAAAAAATAGGGTCCCTCTTTCTCTGCCACCAAATCAGCCCCTACTTCCCGACTTCCTTATTTCTCCCAATGGCAAAACCACCGAGACCTTAGAGTCTCCTGTATGTGTTCTATCACCTACACTGCCCCATCTTGCACTAATTACTCCATAATATCTTCTGCATTTGTTGCCACTACTAACACGCTTCTTCCTTTGCTTTTATCGAGACTATTACAATAGGCAATTGACTACACAATCAATACTAACTAAAATAGATCTAACAACAGCCTCAAAATATATGAAGCAAAAAAAAAAAAGGCACATATATACACAATCAAAGTAAATAGCTGGATATTTTAACCATCCTCTGTCAGTTATTGATAGAGGTAGACAAAATCAGTAAGGACAGAGAACATTATGAAACAACTTGACATAATTGATATTTATAAAATATTTCATAATAAATGCAGAACATAACTTGCTTTTAAGTACACATGGAAAACTCACTAGGACAGATCACATTTGGGGCCATAAAACAAATTCTGGTAAATTTCAAAGGATCAAAATTATGGAGAGTATATTCTAAGACCACACAGGTATTAAGTTAGAAATCAGTAATAAAATATCAGAAAACTCTTCACATAATTGGAAACTATGTAGTATACTGCTAAAACACCCATAGGTCAAAGAAGATATCACAAGGGAAATATTCTCTCATTCAAACTAAATGATAATGAAAACATGACATTGAAACATTTATGGAATACATTTCAAGTATCGCTGAGATAGAAATTTAGAACTTTAATGACAACATTAAGAAAGAAAGGTATTAAAATAAAGCTTCTGACTTAAGAATCCAGAGAAAAAAGCAAATGATACACAATGTAAAAGAAGGGAAATTCAAAATAAAAGTAGAGATCAACATTAAAAAGACAAATAGAAAAAAAATTGAACTCAAAGGTTGTTTCTTTGAAAATATTAATAAAATTAAAACCCTCAGCAAGACTTACATAAAGGATAAAAGAAAATTACCAATATCAGGAATATATTAGTAAGCATCAGTGTAGATCTCACAGAAATTAAAAGAATTTAAAAGGGGATAGTATAAGAAATTTTAAGTCAACAAATTTGACAACTTAGATGAATGAGCAAGTATGTTGAAAGGTATACATTAATAAAACTGACTCAAGAAGAAGAACTTCTGAATAGCTGCATAGCTATTAAAGAATTTGAGTTTGAAATTTAAAGCCTTAACCCAAATGAAAACTACAGGCCCAGGAGGCTTCATTAATGAATTCTATCATGCATTTAGAAAGAAATAATACATACATTACATAAATGTTTCTAAAAGTAAAAGGGAAACACAACTTATTTTAAGAGGTCATTGTTATATTACCATTCAAATCAGATAAAGACATTATAAGAAAAGAAGCTACATAACAATTTTCCTCATGAACACAGATGCAAAAAATCTTAACTGTTAATAAATCAAACCCAGCCATACATAAATGGGAAAATACATTTTGACAAAGTAGAGTTGATCCCAGGAATATAAGGTTAGTTTAATATGTACTGGAGGTCCCATCACTGGAAAGGAAAAGGAAAGGACAGGAGAAAGGAAAGGATAGGAGAAAGGACAGGAGAAAGGAGAAAGGACAGGAGAAAGGAGAGGACAGGACAGGACAGGGAAAGGGAAGAGAAAGGAAGGGAAGGGAAGGGAAGGAAAGGAAAAGGAAAAAGAAAGGAAAAGGAAAGGAAAGGAATAGGTGATATGATTATGTGCAAAGAAAACCCTAAGTGCTATGAAATCAAAAACAATAACAAAAACAAACAGCTACTATAACTAATAAATGAGCTTAACACAATTAAAGAACATAAGGTTAATACACACAAAAAAATCAATTGTATTTCTATATACTAGAAAAGATTTTGGAAATTCAAGTTTTAAAACATCATTTAGTCTAACATCATAAATCAGAAAAAATTAGGAATAAACCTAAAAAAAATGTTGAAGACCTGTCTGCTGAAAAGTACAAAATATCCATGAGAAAAGTTAAAAACCTAAATAAAGGTATAGATATACCATGTTCATGGATTGGAATACTCAATATCAAGATCTCCATTCTTGCATGTGTACATTTAACAGTCTTATTAGAAAACTAGCAGATTCCTTAAAAAAACGAAAACAAAAACTGACAAGCTGATTCTAAGATACACAAAGGAATTCAAGTGCTCTATGGATAAAAAACAAGTAATAAGTGTTTATTAAATTTGCATAGTAAAAATAAAAAATCATCTTGAGAAATTATGACTTTTATAACTTATTTTCTGAGGCTTTTATGAAAAAGCTGAGCATATAAACATAATTATTTCAGTGCACAAATATTTGGTTCTTTCCTTTTGGATTTGCCCCCCTAAGAGTTATAGGTATTTATAATACACTATTGCATTAATCTTTATACAAAAAAATAATTTGCTGGGCGATAATATTGAAATACTTACTAAAAGAAAAACCAGGTTGCAATCTAGTGTTTGTAAATAGTCTATAACACGTACAGAGATCATACAATGTTTTATCTATAAAGTTCATAATTAGATTCTATTGTACTGTCCTTAAAAAATATATATATCTCTCTATCTATAGATATATATATCTATAGATAGATAGATATAGATATAGATATAGATATAGAGAGAGGCATCCTCTGACTTTTATTACTAGTGCAGTTTACATCTTTCAATTGCACTATAGTAGCAGTTCACAATGGATGGTTTGGGGATCATTCAAGACCACTTATTAATAATACTAAGATATTACTTGCCTTTTCAACACTCTAGTTCTCATGAACACAGTTCAGTTTTTCCAGAGGTTACATGACATGGAATATAACAACAGAATACAGAAGCAAACACAAAACTGCAGCTGTCTTCTTTTAAGAGAGCAATGAAAGAGATTTACAAAAATGCAAAACAATGCCATCATCAATATTTTTGTATTGGAAGTAATTGTCATTAATTTTTATGTTAATAATGTAATAGGTTTATAATTATTATTTTAAAGGAATTAATATTTTTAAATGCTGTTTTAATTTTTAATATGATAGATATTAATGCATATAATATACGTTGATTAATGCTCTTTGAGGTCTCAAAATGTTAATGAATGTAAAGTGGTCCTGATACCCCCAAAAACTGAGAATCACTGTATACAGCAATAATTTTTAACTGGTACCTGTAGAAGGAATAATCCTGATAAATAAAATGAAAAACTGAAAAAAAAAATTTAGGGGGCTATTATATGCTAATGTTTTATTTTTCTTAGTGGGACACTATATTAAGCCTCTTTCTAGTTCTTAAATTAATAAAGTTCACCATTAATAAAAAAGACGCAGGCCAATACAACATAAGAAACACATAGGATTTCCATACATAATGCTGTTTTGCTTCTTCCTATCATGAGGTATCCCTAGTAAAACCAAAAAGAAAAGCAGTTTTTCCAAAGCTCTTGTCTAACTTTTAAAGTAGTGTCTACATATAAAACATATTAAACCCTGCCCCCTGCTCTCCCAAACTCTTCTTGCCTTACTCTATTGTTTGTACCATTGTGCTTATAACCTTCTAATACATTAATAATTTACCTATGCATTATGTTTATTTTCTGTCACTCTATACAATGTAAGTTAAATAAGAGGATTTTTTTAGTTTTATTCATGATGTACCCTCAGCACTTTTAATAGTGCCCAAGACAAAATGGTTACAGAGTAAATATTTATTGAATAAATTAATGAATATTCTCCTGAAGTAAAATATAAACTTCAGCATTTTATCAGGGAAGAATAAATGTCTGACCATATTAATACTTGGAAATGATAACTGACACAGTGCTAGAGATGCACTAGCTGAAGGAAAAATTCTCAGGGTGAACAGTTTTCTCCTCTGGACCCAGAAATGAAGAAAGATAGGGAGATGAAAGACAGGAAAGGAGAGGAATTTGGGAATAATCCAACAGAGAGACAAGAGAAATAGGTTTTTCTTTCAAATCCTAGGATTTCACAAATACAAAGAAAAATAAGAGTATGAACAGCTAACACACCTCTTTTTTCCTGGTGTATTTCTTCCAGAAGCTGTTCTTGTCTTTCTATCTGTTCAAAGAGACACTGGAGCTCAGATTCCTTGTTTTCCGTCATATTCCTCAGCTGTTGTCTGCACAGTATCAGCTGGTGCCGCAGATTTTTTTCTCGGTTTTCTCTCTCTTTCAGTTCCTCACAGAGCCACTGAAGTTTCGTCTAAAAAAATGACATTTATATATCTCATTTTTAAAAAATCTAGAAAGCAGTAACATTTCAAAACATGAGGGAAAAGTCATATAATCCAAACGAATATAAACAATAACAAATTTAAGCAAAATAAAAAAGTACCTATAATGTTTTGATAATGGTTTATATAAGTTAAAAGTTGGTATAGAAATTAAGCCATGATTTTCTTGGACTTTTATAAAATATTTTATATTCTCTCTCATCTGTGGAAAGGCAATACTATGGAAAAATCTGGCCTACTGAACTTACAATCATAATACAATTAGCTCCCTAATGGGATATATAAGACAGTGTAGTACATTTTTAAGCATTTTTAAAGTAAAAAGTACCCCAAAATCTAATGCTACAGACTTGTCACAAAAGGGAGCTTGAATTCAGAGATTTTTTTCTTCAAAAAAAAGACATCAAAAAGAATGAAATCTTGCCATTTGCAACGACGTGGATGGAACTAAAGGGTATTATGCTAAGCAAAGTAAGTCAGTCAGAGAAAGACAAATACCGTATGATTTCACTCATATGTGGAATTTAAGAAACAAAACAGATGAATGTAAGGGAAGGGAAGGAAAAATCAAGAAGATGAAAAAAAGAATGTGAATGTGTTAAGTGAAGGGAAATCATGCTTGTAAAAGCAAAACCTAGATCACATTTATTATAAATGTTCATCAAACACAAAGCAGGGACTGCATAGAAGTTCCCCTTCCAGAATGAGGAACTCTGCGAAGCTGCTCTTAAATGAAAATGTTAGGTAGAAGCTAGAAAAATATGAGCAATGTTAGGAACACACCCTGTGTGACAAAAGCTCCACTCCACATTCCAGAAAGGTATTGCCAAGACAGGGATCCCTCTTTCCCCAGTTCACAGGCAAGTTTTATGGTCTTGGGCATAATAAGAAAGATAATTTGGTCTTTGTCCCTAATCTTGGCAACAGAGCTCCTAAAGTCCCTGGAACTTCCAGAGTAAGAATATCCTTTGTTATTCATTTCAAGCTCTAGGATCCAATCAGAGTTCATGCTAATGAGGTCGTTTAGGATGGGGTCACTGGATAGCCTCAGGATGGGACTGGTGATTAGGGATTTGGAACTTTTCACCCTACCTGTCTACCTCTAGGAAATGGGAATAGAGGGGGCCACTAGAGATTAAGTTCTATAAAAACTCGTGAACAATGAGATTTGATTAGCTCCCACATCAGGGAACACATCACAGGAGTGCTAGGAGTGTGAAATACCCCCAGGCTCTATGCAGACTCTTTGGGACCTTACCTTTTGTAATCTCTTCATCTGGCTGCTTATTTCTATTCTTCATAAATAAACTGGTAATAGTAAGTAAAATATTTCCCTTAGATCAGTGAGCCATTACAGCAAATTACTAAACCTGAGGAGAGAGCAATGGGAACCCCTAATCTGTAGCCAAATCAGATAGAAGTATAAGTAACCTAGGGACCCATTACTTATGACTGGCATCTGAACTGGGTGCAGATGGGACTGAGCCCTTCATCTGTGGTATCTACTAACTCTGAGTAGTTCGTGTGAGAGCTGAATAAAATTGTAGGACACCCAGCTGGTGTCTGCAGAGAACTGGGGAAATTATCTCATGTGGAAAACTCACACAGTTGGAGTAAGAAATGCTGTGAGTAGAAACAGAACATAATAGTAGGTATTACTCCGGAAGGGCAGACCACTAGAATTTTTCATTTTCATAGCTCTGATCTGTGTAGGCTAAGTCCTGGCAAGTCATGGAGATACTAGGGATTCCCTCCTTCACTCACGCCTCACTGAAAGGGTGGCCACTCTACCTCAAACAAAGGAGCCTGAGAACACTGGGGTCCAAAATGAAATTTCCACTGTGTCTTTTAAGAATTAGAGCAAAAGCCATGTGATCATATCAAAAGGTTCAGATTAAGTATATGATGAAATTCAACACTTATTCACAATAAAGTCATTCAGCAAACTGGGAACAGAGGGAACTTTCTCAACCTGATAAAATGTATCTATGACCAACGAATAACTATTATCACATTTAATGGTTAAAGACTGAATGCTTTCTCCCTAAGATTGTAATCAAGAAAAGAAGGCTCTTGCCACTTCTAACATTATATTAGGATGTCCTGGAAAGGAAATTATACAGGAAAATGTCAATATACATAAATTATTTGTATTTCTATATAGTTGAACGATCAATCCAAAAATAAAGTTTAAAAGACAATGTTTATAATAGTATCAAGAGAATACTTAATAACATACTTTTTAATAGAAGTGTAAAACTCACACTCTGAAAACTACAAAACGCTGTTGAAAAAAAATTAAAGACCTAAATAAATGAGAAGATACTCCATATGTACATATATCAGAAGACTTAATAACTTTAAGATAGAAACAGTCCCTAAAATCATCTACAGAGTCAATGAAACGCCTATCAAAATCCCTGCTGGCATTTTTGGAGAAATTGACAAGGTGATCTTAAATTTCATAAGGATATTCGAGGGACCCGGGATAGCCAAAAACAGGTATTGAAAAAGAACAAAGATGGAGGAGTCATACTTAACTGATTTCAAAGCTGACTAGAAAGCTGTGGTAATCAAGACAGGGAGATACTGGCATTAGGATAGACATAGATCAATGGAATTAAATTGAGAGAACAGAAATAAACCCATACGTACATGGTGAAGAGATTTTCAACAAGGCTCCCAAAACAATTTGATGAGGAAACACTGATCTTTTCAACCAATAGTTCTGGGACAACTGAATATCCACATACAAAAGAATGGAACTGAACCCATACTTCATACCATATGCAAAAATTAACTCGAAATGGGTCAAAGACCTAAACGTAAGAACTAGAAATAGTAAATTCCCAGAAGAAAGCACAGGCTAAGTCTTAGTAAGCTTGGTTTTGCAATGATTTCTTAGGTGTGACACCAAAACCACAAGCAACCAAGAAAAAAGCTGATAAACTGGACTTCACCAAAATTAAAAACACATGCTTCAAAGATTACAGTCAACACAGTGAAAAGACAACCCACTGAACAGGAGAAAGTATTTACAGGTCATATATCTGAGAAAGAACTATTTAAGATACATAAAGAACTCAGTAATAAAAAGACAAATAATGAATTGAGCAAGGGAACATTTCTTCAAAGATACAAAAATAGCCAATAGTCACATGAAATGATACTCAATATCATTAACCATCACAGAGATGCAAATCAAAACCACAATGAGATTCCATTTCACACTCAGCAGGATAGCTAGAATCAAAAAGATGATAACAACTGTTTGGTTTGTGTGGAGGAATTAGAATTCTTATATAATGGTGGTAAGACTGTACCATGGTGCAGCCACTTTGGAAAACAATCTGGCCATTCTTCAAAAGATTAAACATAGTTCCCATATAACCCAGAAATTATACTCTTAAGTATATATTCACGCGTCTCAAATATGAAAAACGAACTCAAATGTTCATATCAGCATTATTCATGATATCTAAGAACTGGAAGAAGCATCAACTGATAAATGGATGAATAAAATGTGGTAAATCCATACAATGGGCTATTATTTAGCAAGGAAGTGAAGTACTGATACATGCTACAATACAGATGAACCTTGAAAACATTCTGCTGAATGAAAGGAGCCATACATAAAGGACCACATATTGTATGATTCCATTTATAGGAAATGTCCAGAATTGGCAAATCTATAGAGATAGAAAGCAAATTACTTGTTGACTAGGGCTATGAGGGGGTAAATGGAATGGACAGATTTCAGAGGTGATGGCTAAAGGGTCAGAGTTTTCTTTTCAGGGTGATAAAATGTTCTAAAATTCATTGTGGTTATTATGGCTTCACACTTCTGTGAATATACTAAAAATTATTGAATGGTAAACTTTAAATAGGTGAATCGTATGTTATATGAATTATATCTCAATTCAGCTGTTATTTAACCAAAAAAAAAAGTAAGAGGGAGAGGAAAACAAAGCTAAAATTAAAACTCCTTGCAGAGATGAGACCTGGCTTTAGTACCTGTTACATAATTTATAGGCCCCCATCTTATCTGAATGTCACTGGGTAAATACAGGAAGTCCCCAACTTAAGTTGAGTGGTGGACTTCCAATTATGATTGCAAAAATTTAATGAAGGCTGCTTCATTTCCCAACATCCACTTTTAAATACCCATACAAATACAAAGAGATAAAAAGCTTCCTTAGGACAGGAAACCAGGAAACATAGTCACCTCTTTGCCAGATAAAAGGAGCACACTCTACTACAATTTTTCTCTCAATAAAGCACTGAGGCAGAATACAGGGTGAATGGCGAGGGTGGGTGCTATATACCACCATCCCCATCTAACCATACTATGAGAGAGACAACAAGTGAATTGGACCATTCTTTAGAACTCTTGCTCTTTTAATAGTGAGGCCCATATTGAAGGCTAGAACTCAAGACTGCTACCAATATTCGAAACAAAAGAAAATGATAAGGAATGGACCCGTGTGTGTGTGTGTGTGTGTGTGTGTGTGTGTGTGTGTGTGTGTGTGTATTTGAGATTTAAATGTTAGGGATAAAGGAGAGAAAGGAATCAGTATTAATGTTCAAGTTTCTAGCTTAAGAAACTGCGAAAGATGAAACCTAGAAGCAAAGATTTAAGAGTTAAAAAGTTAACATCAGATTGGAATAAGCTGAAGTTGTTAGGACTATGGCACAGAAGTATGAATGACTGGTTGGAGATATAGATCTAAAAACAAAGATTAGATCTATAGATCTAAAAACAAAGCTGAGAAGAAGAAATTGGAAGGGCACAAGGAAAATCTGAGAGTCTGGGGTGACAAAACCCCTGAGGAAGAAAATAAAAATAATACAAGAATATGATTATGTTTAAAGTGTTAAAAGTTGCCAAGAGGAAGGGGCCCAGTACATTTGGCAATTAAAAAAATACGCATCTATGTCAAACACAACTGCACCTCAGCCCACTAAACCAAAACAGGACTGAAAATATGAACACCAAACTGTTTATGATGATTATGCCTACTAAGGAGAGAGGTACAAACAGGGAAATGAGGGTAGATACTCTATTTTCCACTCTTCTGTACTGTTAAAATCTTGAAAATGAGAATATGTTCAGTGTATTATGTAATAATTATTCTAGACAATTTAATAATTTTAGATACAAGTCAGTAGGAAAATGATTCTAAAACATTACTACTTAAGTCATTCATTAATTGATAGTAACTAGGCAAAAAATAAGGGGAGGTCAATGCATTGCTGCTTGCTTCTGTGTTAACTTTACCAATCACTCGAGAAAAATAATTAAACCAAAAAGCCCTAGTAATTATCATATTATTATTGGCATGATAAAAAGAAAGGTTAGATAAATAGTTTCTGGAAAAGATATATTTTCAACCAAGTCTTTTTGCTGATTCTTTGGTACCTTAAACACGTACACATCTTTATCCTTGTATATTAAAGAATTTGATATACTAAATCCTCAAGATTGTTTTTAAGGATTTTAAATTATTCTTCAATTTAAAGCACCTTGGGAATGGATGTGTGTTCATGTTTGTATGTGAGCACACACACTACAACTAATACAACATTCTGCACATAGTGAGGACAGGACACATGCAATTAAATGAAAAATTAGACGCTGTAAGTTCTTGTAAAGAGGTAGCACCTTGCATTTCAGTAATAAAACAGAAAAATAAAATATCTTGAAAACAAAAATATCCAAGATTTTTTAGTATCACTATATTAAGAAAGTTTAATGGACATTCAAAAAAAAAAAACGCATTTAGGACCTGAATAAACTACTGATCTGAATTATAAAAAGATAACCATGAAGAAAGGCTGGAAGGATGCCCTTTCTAAAGTGGCCAGGTCCATGGGTCTTCTCAGCCCTAACAGTTTTCCTGTTCCATATAAGAATGAAACCCTAATGTTATCAGATCTTCTGATACCTCAAAAAGAAAAAAAATTCCATGCTGTAATTATGCAATTGAGTAATTTTTTTAAATGTTCATTACCAATTCTATTTTTTAAAACCAATGTGGTCCAAACAAAGTAAGTCCCTGGGAATCATCGGTTTTAATCACCCAGTTTAATCTGTTCTTGCCCAGTGACTTAAATGCAAATTTAGAAAATAATCACACATTTCCCTTTCCTCAAAGATTTCTTACTTACTCCATCCCAATCTTTGGCCTGTGCTCAGTACCATTGCTAAGGGTTGATAATGGAGAAAAAAATAAATCTGTTTTGTTGTTAACAATAATCCTATTGGTTCTGGTAAAAGCAAAAGAATAACACAAAAATCTCTCTAAAACAAAGCATTCATCAGGTTTGATAATGTGCTATGGACTATAACTGTGTCCCCCTCAAGTTTGTATGTTGAAGTTTTAATCCTCAGTGTGATTTTATTGGGAGATAGTGCCTTTAGGGAGGTAGCCAACAGGAAGTTCAATGAGGTTACTACCCCAGAGGGGTCCTAATCCTATAGGACTGGAGTCCTTATAAGAGGAAGAGACACTGTGTCTCCTGATACTCCCAATTCTTCCAGTAATACCCCCAACTCCCCAAGTACCCCTCCCCCAATAAGAAAGTGGCCATCTACAAGCCAGGAAGAGGCCTCACCAAAAACTGATCCTGACACCTAGATGTTGTACATCTAGGCTCCAGAACTGTGAGAAAATAAATATCTGTTGTTTAAGCCACCCAGTTTGTGATCTTTTATTATGGCGGCCTGAGCAGACTAATATAATATGACCTATGGTTTCAGTTTGTTTCTATAAAGCCTTTATTCCATCATCATACAAAATTTAAAAATAGGCTATAGTTAGATGATTATGAACTGAATATGTAAGCAGAATATATTATTAATCCTACAAAACAAAATATCAACTTATGGAAATTTAATCAACCAATCATCAATTATAAGAATCAGTGTTTGTTAGAGAAACACCCAACATCTTTCATTAAGTGTCTCAGAGAAACAGCTTGGAACACAGTATAGAATAACTTTACCAATTCCAAATAATAATTAGCTGACAAGGCTATTAATCACAGTGCAAACACCATTCTATTAACCACTCACAAGAGCATCTTCAAGATTACATAATAGGCTCATTTATTTAACTACATCAAGTATTGCTAAATAAACTAAAAGAGAGAAAGAATTTCTAAATAAGGCAATTTTTTGCCTTCATACTTGACAGTTTGCCATTAGGTGAGAATAAGTATCGAGTAAAACAATCAAAATGATCTTTTTAATCTGTAAGAATCCCCTAGTGAGATTTAGTGTAATCATATACTAAAGTCATTAAGGAATGACTCAAAGCTAAAACCTAGGGAAACAGAAAATTCGAATAAAAAGATTATAGCCAATAGAGTTAGCAATTATATTAAGGCCCATAATTTTGCTGCTTTTAACTACTATAATTCCTTTGCCAAAACTCGAGAAACAATTTTGAGAGGAAATGTTTATAGAAGAATCAAAGGTAAAGAAAGAGAATCACAATTCTTAAGAGTGTGCCAGGCCACCAAAACAAGAATTAAACCAGAAGTACAAAATTCAAACCCAAAGCAACCTCGAAATACAATTCTTTTAGTAATATTCTCCACTTTTCTACATAGTTCATAACTATGAATACAATTCAAGAAGAAAAAATATCTCCATGATAAGAGTACATATTTAAAAATACAAAATACTTTTTTTCAATTAAACTGAATGTGTTCCATGCACACAATCTAAAGTATCTTTCCAACAAATGAATCAAGATACCTGAGTTTTGTATCTCATTTTGAGGTCTACACTGGAAGGATAAAATACTAGACGATTATTCTCATCCTTCAACCAGAATTAAATACACTGGGTCTAATACTTCCCACAAAACAACTGTTGTAAAAAGATGTGTACCATTAAAAAGACAATATGCATAAATGTAAGGTTTATATTCAAATGTAGATTACACAACCAATGGAAAGAAACACTGGCACAGAATTCAGAGACCCAGGTTCTAAACCCTTCTCAATAACTACTTAGCTTTAGGTCCTCAGGTAAATCTCAGAATTCCCAGAGTCGTCCTCTCAAAGTTAAAACTACATGATCTCCAAAGCTACTTCAGTTACCATATACCAAAAATAGCAAGGAAAGGCAATACCTAGAACACATTATACCATTAAAAGTATGCCTCTTTGGTAAGATACCAAATGGAATAATAAAGGAAAATCCCCAACTAACTTAGAAGTGTATTTCTTATCCATACAGTCTTTAAAGTTTATAGTTCTGATCAAATGAAACAATATTTGAGAGTTAATAAATTAACTGAAATCTAATCTGCTTGCTATTTATTCTTTGGTGATATTCAAACTGAAGAAGTAACTTGAGTAGAAAAACGTAGTATTCTAATATAATTACTCTTTTTTTTTTTTAAGATTTTATTTATTTATTTGATGGAGAGAGAGAGAGATCACAAGTAGGCAGAGAGGCAGGCAGAGAGAGAGAGAGAGAGGAGGAAGCAGGCTCCCTGCTGAGCAGGAAGCCAAATGTGGGGCTCGATCCCAGGACCCTGAGATCATGACCTGAGCCGAAGGCAGAGGCTTTAACCCACTGAGTCACCCAGGCACCCCTATAATTACTCTTTTTAAAAAAATTTTTATTGAGCATTTAGAAAGGTATTGTGGTAAGTGTTCAAGATGCAAACAGGAACAGGTTGGACACAGGTCTTCCCTCATGAAGCTTGCAGATTAAAGTAGGGGACAATAAATGGGATAAAGGCGAAGAAAGAAGAGATCTTTACAGCTGAAGAAGCATATACATTTACCTTTTTGCCTCTTGAGGAAATAATTAGCACTGGATTCCCCAAATTAAATGTGTTCTTCTATAAACAACAGAGCACTCAGGATCCTGCCTTGTGCTAAAGAGCAGTTTGACCCAGCTTTTCTTTTATTTGCTATCATAAAATGATACCTTAAGATCTGGGACCAACAGTGATACTCCCTAGTACTGTCGTTCCATCTTGAGAGTGTCTGCCTGCTCTAGATTTGTCCACATTTTCTGGGGATGTCTTCACTACCTCTCATTTCTTTCCACGATTTGAACCTAAACTCTGATCTCTGCCTCTGACCCTGCTTCTCTTTTTTTTTTTTTTTAAGATTTTATTTATTTATTTCACAGAGGGAGAGAGATCACAAGGAGGCAGAGAGGCAGGCAGAGAGAGAGGAGGAAGCAGGCTCCCCGCTCAGCAGGGAGCCCAATGCGGGCCTCGATCCCAGGACCCTGAGATCATGACCTGAGCCGAAAGCAGAGGCATTAACCCACTGAGCCACCCAGGCGCCCTGACCCTGCTTCTCTTTAGGGATTTCTGTGCAAATAGGATTTTCTAGATATCATTCCCAGTCCTGGAAACTCTTCCACTACTTCTTCTAGCTTGCCTAACTAGGACTCTGTATGCCCATCTATTCAGAAACCAAACTTTGAGAGAGTATCTTCTAGTTTGTCCTGAAAATCCTAGACATCTCCTTCTCTATCACTCTGTCTGATATAACATTAAATATCTCTTCTATATTGTCACCAAAACATTTCTTCAGTCTGTCGCTTCCTCTGAATCTTTACAGTTTCCTTAGTTTGTGGTTTTCACTCCAGAGACGTTGCTCTCATCAAAAGACCTAACTGGTCTCCCTGCCTTTGATCTTCCCAGTTCTAATCCACCTTTCACATTACTATCAGAATAATGCTTCTGAAATATGAATATGAGTAAATCAATATCCTGTTCAAATCTACTTTGTGGTTCCCCCCAAACGTAGAACTGAAATTAACCTTTTATTTTTTTTTATTTTTTTTTTAAGATTTTTATTTATTTATTTATTTATTTCACAGAGGGAGAGAGATCACAAGGAGGCAGAGAGGCAGGCAGAGAGAGAGAGAGGTGAAAGCAGGCTCCCTGCAGAGCAGAGAGCCCAATGCGGGCCTTGACCCCAGGACCCTGAGATCATGACCTGAGCCGAAAGCAGAGGCTTTAACCCACTGAGCCACCCAGGCGCCCGAAATTAACCTTTTAAATGGCATACAATGCTCTTCTTGGTGGAGCCTCATCCCTGCCATTCTCTGCCTCACTCACACTTTCATACTGTAGTACCGCCAGATCACTTGGGATTTCTTTGAATTTATCATGCTGTTTCTCTTCCATACCATTCCTACAATTGTTTACTCTGCACACATGGTCTGTCCTCTTTATCTGGACAGCTTTAAGATTCATCTGAGGGATCAGACTCCATGATAGCTTCTGCACCCCTGTATCACAGCTCTTATAAGTAACACTGAAATTATCTATGTGTCAGCTTTTCTAGAGAAAAAAATGTTCCTCAAGAGGAAGGGTCATGCCAAATTCGTTATTATGCCCACAGGATGTAATACAGCATCTGGGACATAGTAGCTACTCAGTAAATTCTCTGTTAAACTGAATAATTTTGGCCTCTAAATGCCTTGTTGGGATTTATGATAAAAACAAATCCCTGGTCTATGGGAACTGTTTGTCTGGTATCTCTAATAATGACTATCTCAATCCTCTTCCTCCCTGTAATGTATTGTTCTTACCATTCTTTGCTTATCTTATCTGTGAGCCTGGCCCAACTCTTAGCTGGACCTCATATTTATATTATGCGACCAATTCCAACAAAGCAACAGTGACACTATCCTCACCCAATCCTCTAGTTCTCCCAGGATTAACACTAACAGAAGAAATTCATTTGGCAGATTTATGAAAACAATTACCAAATGTCCTGAGAGGTCCTTCTAATACTGCAAAATGTCAGCATGGACTAGCTGAATAGCAATTCTACTTTCCATATAGTTTTTGTCCTCTGAAGTCAGATCTTATCTTCAATACTTATAGAGCTGTCCAGTCATAGTTCATGGGAATTACAGTATTGTAGCCCATCAATAACCTAAACCATCTTTCTAGTAAATAGATTCAATTCCTCCTTAGTCAGTTGGTCAGTGTGGTATTGCTTATCATGACCCTTTTACACTGTCGAGGAACACTTGTCTCATGCGGTATTAAAACTCGTCTGATCAGAAGTTCAATCCCATTAAATGATAAGGGAAAACTGCTCACTAGCTCCCAAATTAAAGAGCTATGATTAAGAGTCATCTCTGGCTCTCATAATTTAACTGAACAACAGCCGTGAAAGCTTTCTGTTCAGAAATGACAAAGATTTTAACTTAAAAGAAAATTCCAAGTACATTGTTCTTATTGTCACAATTGAGGAGTCAGGAAAAAGAAAAAAGAGAAATGCTTTATTAATGCACAACAAAAGTTTCTATCCCAAAATTTCTGCGACAGCAAAACATATATTTCTAAATTTCCTATGCAGGTGGCATAAATACAAGTTTGCATTTGGTTTTATCAAAGTGGTTAGGAATGAACAGCATGGCTGAAATTAATGTAGGAGGAAAATTTTGCAAGGTTGGATAAATTTCAATGGTCAATCATAATGCTGTCAGTTTTAAGAATTTTTTTTAGAGGATTCTTTAATATACAGGTGGCCTTCAAAGGTGAATCCTATCTTTCCCCATCACCTCCCACCTGTACCTTACTCATCAAGCTCATGGCATTATCTGTGTTCACTCAGATACTCTCAACTTCTTGTCATTATTATAATTAGCCAACTAGAGAACTTCTGCACATTTTTTTGTATGATCAAGTTTAAATATTGCATTTTTGCAAAAACCGTCTGTAACACACAGGTAGCTTCATACCCTCTTAATCTCCTAGCACAGATGTCATAGTCAGTTCTTCCTCCTTTTGTGTCTCCTTGTCAATGTTTATATAGTTCTATAACAATATAACACATCGTAAGGATTTTTAAAAATTTGTATACATTTCCATTTTCCTTATTAATTTCCATGGCTTGCGAACACTTATACCACTCATGTCTATACACAAAAAACTATGCAGTCAATATATCTTGGCTGAATGAAAACTCTAGACAGTAATACACACAATGGTAAGAATATTAATTCTGAGTCTAACATGTAATCCATTTTCCCATTCTTTATATGGCACTGGAAAAGCCACATACCTTTTCTAAAACCTCACTTTTCTCATATTTTTAAATTAGGATATGGGACAAACTTAAAAGTTTCCTAAGTTGGACCACAATTGTTCGGGTTTATAATATAGTTGGTTTTCTTACAGAATTTATATTGGGATGAAAGATTTTGCATGTTAGCATCTTAAAGCTGAAAAAACTAGTTTAAGAAGGAATAAAAGTGCTTAAGTGTCAATACTCAAACAGACATCTACATTTTATATGGTCGTGATTTTCTATATATTTTTATTAAGGAATTTCCAAGCTGATCTGATATATGAGAATAGCTGGTAACCATCCCATAGTGCAGAAGAATCTTCTTGCTAAAATTAGCAAATTATTCAGTTTTATTTAGATTTGCTTACCTGCCATTTAAACTTAAATCATCAAGCCAGAGAACCATGAAGTGAGAAAGTTATCTTCAGAACATAAAAGTTTACCCTTCCCATTTTGCAACTGGATGAAACAGGATATCCAGAGAAATGAAGGAATTTGTTTGAGCCACACAGTGATTTGGCAGGCTTTGAGCTTACCTCCAGGAACTAAAATATATTAAGTATCTATAGGTAAGTAAAGGTTTGTTATATCTGCCCTGACCTTTATATACTTCGTAAGACATTGCCTATCCCAAGGAAAAGGTAGAATTTGTCTGACAACCGAGTTTTGATATTTCAACAATTTTACCTTCCTTTATTCTCTCATTCTGTGAGCTATATTCTTATACAGTTAAGCTAATTTTTAAATGTTAAACTAAAGGAACATGGGAGTTTCTTAAATGCATCACAATGATATCTTCCCCGAAACAGCTTCGTATGTTCTGTTCTATAACAAAATGTATGGCTAGCCCAAATAAGACATCTGGAAAGTCATAAATATTATGTAACTTTAGGACTTAAAGATAAATTACCTTGCTTTCTGCTAACCAGCGATGTGGGTCATAGTTAATATCAGGACTAGATGAAAAAACCTACAAAAAAGGGAAATAGTCTGTTAGAAGTGACATTTTCTCTGAATTGAACTCACATAAGTGAAACTCTTCACCATAACATCCAAAAGTTTAGTCCCTAAATTTAAAGGTTTAAAAAGAAAAAAGTTCATATCAAATACCCAACCAGTTCCAAACCACCATTTATCCAGTATGTCTATTTACGTACACAAGTATGTATGTATATATGTATGCACTGACAGTGAATATTTAGCTCAAATACAGAGAAATGAATCAACTCTCAAGCATTCTCATTGCTAGAATCTCTTAAGGCTGATTCCATGGAGTTCTGGCAAGCAGCCTCAATTAAACCAGTGTACTTCATTTTTGTTTGTTTCTTTGCCTCAGTCTTATTCCACATAATATATTTCACAGTGGGTTAGATGTAATTACATGGAAACTTAATTCTTTGTCTCATTTATCCTTCTTTAATTTCATACTATGAGGGCCATTTTGTCTCATTAATGGTTGTGTAGAACTGACAGAAACTAATCAACATGACTTTGTGCAAACATTGCTTTCTATTTCATGACAGTAACAAAATCCTACAATAAATAGGTTGTCTACACCAGCTGCCTTGATTTCCTTCACACCAACTCATCTGTAAAATCCCTTGCTATCTGGTTCTGCCTTATTACTAATGAAATGGTGCTCAAAGGTTGTCAGTGGCTTTATGATTTAAACACAGAATTTTTTCAGTTCCTACTTTCTTTGAAACAGGGGCTACCTGTGATATTTTTATAGGTCTCCTCTCTAGAAATTTTCTGCTTAAAAATACCCTATCCCTTTGCAAGAGATGTCTATTTCTATCCTCAAATATTTCCATACTTCCTGATGTGTGTGCACATCACTCCCCTAAGGAATATCATTAGGTAAGTCATTTAGACAGATGATGAATACATAATGATGCCGACCATATGCCACAAACAAGAGTGCTGTATTCTTATATCCAACTTTTCTCTCCTCCTTTTCTCACCATCCAAATCTCACCCAACTCTCATGCCTCCCTGACTTCAGTGAAATCCTATCTCTAGTTCATAGTGTTTTCTTCCTCTTCGAACTCTATCTGTAAGCATCTATTTGTCAAAGATTGCCACTGATTCTATGTTTTATTGTTCTTTTCCATTCATCTGTGTCATAGTTTCAATTTTAAAACTTCAGTGACCTAAGATCAAGTGTTCAAGATTAAAGTCTAAAATAATTTGATAGGAGTATAAGTAACGTTCATATTTTGTGATTTTTTTTCAAATTTATGAATAGTGCTTAAGAGAACAGCCTTGTCCACTTACAAGTGATGTGACTTAATTTCTCTAAGCTGCAGATTATCATCTATAAAATAGGCAAACTGCCTCATAAGGCCAAAGTATAAATTAAATAAAACAAGGGTTAGCACAGTGTCTGGCACATAGAACACTATTATTACTACTAACTGCATATAAAGATGTCATCATCAAGAAATAAACTTCATGGTCTACTGTGACAAGAGCACTATAACAACAACTTGTCATAAAAAGTTAAAAGAAACAGGGGGGCCTGGCTGGCTTAGTCAGTTAAGCTCAGGTCATGATCCAAGAGTCCTGGGGACTGAACCCCACGTTCAGCTCCTCGCTCAGCAGGGAGTCTGCTTCTCCCTCTGTTCCTCCCCTACCACTTGTTCTTGTTCTCCCAACCACCCCTCCCTAAAATAAAGAAACAAAATCTTTTTAAAAAGTTAAAAGAAAACCTATATATAAGTATATATGAATATAGGACCAAAAAAAGATACTACATAATATGTTAGATGGCTAGCATTAGTTGAGTATTCACTAAGTACAAGATATTTCACTCCATAATATGCACCTTATATATCTTATTCTACTTTATCCTCAAAATAAGCCAACTTATAAATGGGACATGAATTCTTAGAGAAGAGAAATTGCATAACTTGTCCAAGGTCATACATTAGCAATTTGGCGAGATGCAATTTCAGCCTACAACTGTCTTGATCCAAAGCCTATCCTCTTTATGCTCTACAAATGAGTGAATACTCAGACCAAGTGTTATGAGAAAAGCTCTTCGATTATCAAAGATTGGTCTCTGAAAATGATTTAACTTTAACTCTGACACTTTCCTAATTGTTTTATAATAGTGATGGCTTATTAAGTGTCTGTTCTTAAGTTTTCAAACACCACATGCATTTACTAAAGTGGAATAAGTAATAAATATGGTGGCTGGAAAAAGAAAAAGGTAATTAGAAATAATATCAATACTCCCAAGGACTTTCCTCAGGCTCATTCGTTATATATCTATTATGCAATTCATATCATAGTTATCACTCTACATAAAATGGCTAAAAATTTCATCAGTAATATATCAAAATCAACAAATGACAAAGAATAAGTGGGATTATTCCATTTTTATGAGGACCACCACTCTCTCTTAGATCTCTGAACTATAAAGCATAGAATCAGTTTTATTTTAACAACACCTTGGGTGGTTTGAGGTGAGAGCAAATGTTATATTTTTCGGTATTCATTTTTTCCCCCAAGTTTGTATGGAGGTAACGACAGAAGTTACTAAGAGAGGCCCACAATGAAAAAGGTGTACTCTAAACAAAACAACAACAACAAAAAACTTAATAGAATTTCCATTCTCTTAGATTTACTTTCCACCCATCACTTGGATTGAATTATTCTTTCTCTAGGGGAAGAGGTGTAAAGACCCATTACCAAAATCACTGCATTTCTGAAAGCCTATTAAAAAATCGGGTGCTTTTTGGAATATGTTAGAAGGATAATTTGTGCCTCAAAAAGAAATAAAATATTTAAGCAATTTGCTATCTACCCACTATGCTTTAGCCTGCAATTGCCCGTAATAAGGTTTATATATCTTACAGCATGACCTAAATGATACCATTTCTACGTCTCTCTCTGATTGAAAATAAGCCATCCTGACACAAATACTTAAATATAGGATAAATATTTCATTGTTAATATGTGTTTCTTTTAGATGAAATTAGGATCTTAAGGTCACACATCTTTTAAATATAGGTAAACATAACAAGTCTTAAATAAAAAAAAGCAGCAGCAGATAAGAAAAAGAATAAACCATCATTATTACAAGCCCTATAACAAAACTGAAAGAGTTTTCCTCTAAGGCCAATTAGTTCTCATATTTGGCTCATAGTTCTCTCAAAATGACATTTGAGCCTTTTTAAAAATGTAGATAGGAATATATATTGCAGAAACTCCATCAACTCCACCAAATTCTACCCATCGAAATATTTCTGTTCAAGGTGAATCCTAAGATTCCTTCCACTGTAAGTGTAGAAATATAGTTCTATTTTCTTTAAAACACCACATTGGGGGGGGGGTGGAAAAGGATAAGAAGGAAGAGTAGGAAAAAAGAGGAGAAAGCAGCCAAAAAACAAAAAGAGATCATTTTATATGAGGAAAAAGATAAATGAAAAATAAAAAGAAAAAACACCTGGAAAGTATTAAAAACTAAGAAGCCCTTAGGCATAACACTCTAATTTGAGTCCTGCCATCTCGTCACATGAAATAAATACAGGGTAAATGATGGCTAAATGCTAAGTGTTCCGGTCCCACTGTATGGAAGCAACACAGTGCAACATAGCAGTACTACTACCCAGACTGAAGGAGGGGCTCGCCTTCGAGGAATTAAAAAATTCATGATCGATTCTGTTTTTATTTATCATTTCATTAGAGCTATAAATTGAATAGCAATATTCCACTTCAAAGATAGAAAAAACTCACTTGAGTATAATTTGTCTAAACAGGGAAGGCAAATAGCATAGCAGTCATGTGTTCAAGCTCAGGGAGTTAGATTCCCAGGGTCTAAAGTCCTGGTTCTAGCATTTAACTAGATACATGGCCAGGGCCAAGTTACTTAACCTCCCCAAGCCTTGCTTTCCCTTGTCTAAAATGAATTTAATCAGAGTATTTTTAGAGATTAAGGGAGAGAATCCTACACTGTAGCTACGACAGTGTATTACCAGCTGTAATATAACTGGTACTCAATAGATGTTAGCCATTAATACACTAACAACAACAAAAACGGCCTGTGATAACGAAAACCCGGGCCTCTTGACTCCAAGGATATTTTTTTTGTCAGAACTGCTGCCTCTTCCATAAGACATTTTCTTTTACAGAGTGAGATAGAGGCAATTCAATGAATTAACGGTACACCTTCTCTCCCAGGACTCTTATAGATATAGTATCACGTTCTAAACAATACAAGATTTTATTTTGTTTCATAAGACTTTCCAGAATAAAAATGTGACTACCATGTAACTATGCATTAAAATCTTATTATAATTATATATATTAAGAAACTAACTGAAAGGCACAATGAGAACTCATAATTACTTTCAATTTCTCCATCGAGTCCCTGGAGAAGGTTTTACAAGCTGCATCAATTTCCTTTCCTATGACACCAAGAATGGATTCCTGTTCAGTCTCCAGGCAAAGAAGTTGATCCTTAAGCTGCAATCTGGCCTCTTCCATCCTTCTTAAGTGCTCTTCTTCATTGCTTATATGCTTTTCCTAAAACATTGATAAGAAAAACAGAAGTTAATTATTAAGTAAAGGCAAGAAACACTTGTAATATCTGTGCAACCAACTCAAAGGAGTGTAGTAGAAAACAGATCTAACTCTGTCAGTCCCCTTACTTCACTAAAATAAAATGTTTTGCCTACTCATCAACTGAGGTCAAGTTACAGAGAATTCAGAAAAAGGACACAGAGGGAACTGAGTGAGCGGCTACTTGGCAAAGAAAATTAAAGTAATTCTGTAACCAAAAGAAAATGAAGTTAAAAAAATCCTTTACATTTTAATAACATAATGCCATTAATGGACTGGAGAGTAAAAACTGATGTCATGAACAGACTTTGAGCTTTCAATAAATATTAGTGAAACACTAGAAAAAATATAAAATAAGATTATGTTAGTTTCATTTCAGAAAAAAAAATACCTATCACTACTTTATCTCATCAAAACATAGTTTTTAAGAAGTCTAAGTTTTCAAATGCAGTCATAGTACATAAATGCTTTGAGTCATGTAAATTTGATAGAAGATGGAGGTACATCTCAAATAAGCAAATATATTTAATGAAAAAAGGTTTCTAAGAATCCCTTAAGAGCTTACAAAGACTTGGGGACCTCATCTAGGCAAAGTGCCTCAATCATGATTGCACAATTTCATCACTAGAGAAATTCTAGTGGTGTAGCACAGACTTGAAAGAAAGTAACAGAACCACTAGAATTATAAGTATAAACAATGGCCCCAGAAGTCATGGTGGCTGGCTAGCTTTGCTTTCACTCATTACACAGTAACCTGATCATTCTTTACCCTAGTAAATGTAACACAAGCAGGAAGATTACGTGGTCAAAAATTCCAGCTTGAAATTGAAATAATGAGATCCATCCACTCAATTAAAGTTACTTGTGAAAGATAGCATTTTAGCAGAATCACAAGATATTTCAACTCAAATTACTTTAAAAAATGAAACGCCCTCTGCCCAAAAGACAGTCCTTTCACAAACTGTCTTCTATCCTTCCCTCCAGCTTCCTCCCTCCCTCCTTCCCACTCTCATATGTCCACTACTTGTAGCTTCTCAAATATGCCTTCATATGTCTCTCCAACCACTTCTGATGTGTACAACACTGCCTGAAGCTGCACTACTTGAAAATGGGGCTGGTAGCTATGAGAGAGCATTTATCTTGATTATGACATCCTTCCGGACTGTAGCTCAGCTTTGTAAACTTAGGAACTGGATCTTCTCTCCCTATTGGTACCCTGAGCGGAGTTTTCTCTCAGCAAAAGAGTAACATTAAGCTCACAAGAGGCTAATGTACAAACTAGAATGCCACTCAATTAATGACAACAGTTTACCATGAGAACCATAATTGCCATATGGATCAGAATGTTCGTGTCAGCATAACCAGTACATTTTCTCCCTGCAGACCGATCTGGATGGGAAGGCAAATTATAATCAGAATGTTGCTTAATGAATAGGAAACTGGAGCGAGGGGAGTTTGTTTTATGAAACAATGTGTAAATGGCATCGCGCTAATGGCAGCCTGGTGTGTCCATCGGCACATCAGGGATTTACAAACCACAATAACAAGTGTTGCATTCTCTTGGGCAGTGTTTGGATGGAGACTGAAGTACATCTCCCTAACTTTCTCCTTCGTTCACACTCAGTTTCTGTCCAAACTCCCTCCTGATAAGGCATCTCTTTAGAGACATTGATATCTTCACAAAGGCTTGCTCTCATCTAAGAGCCTTTCTGTAAAATTAACATCCTGGCTCTGAACAACTTTTGAAGATTTTAAAGCTTACTTACTAGAAAGCAACCTTCCCGTCAAGTCCCTAGGTGAGGAAACTCGCCCCTCTACTGCTGGCTATGTACCTGCCACCTATACTTCCTATCCTTCAAATTTTATCCTTTGAGACTTAGTCTCCTTCCTTTACTGATTTCCCAAAGCAGAATGTTCCCAGGGCTTTCTATATTTTGATACTCCTAAAAATGTTGATATTGTCAGAAAAGGCTCTATAAATTCAATCTCTTTAGCAAAGACTGAAAACTTCATTATCCACTTCACTATCTTTTGTGAGAATAATCAGCAGGCCATGTCTAATTGACCTCCCTTTGAAGTAAAACTCACAGAACTATGAACTCACATGGACCTTTGAGATCAGTAGGCTTAACTACCTATTATTCTTTCAAGAATCCTTTCTTTGACATTTCTGACAAATGGTCATCCAACCCCCTACATGACCAGCTCTAGTTTCAATGAATAAAACACTTGACAAAACTATAACATCTTTTCATTTGTCTAAGTGCTATACTCAAGAATTAAAGTGAATAAATGAATCCCCTACCCTTACTTAATCACATTCCAGGTAAATCCATGTTCTTTAACTAGGTTTTAGACACTGCATTATACTGGCTCTCCATCTACATGTGCTCCAAAACCCAAAATCTAGGAGTTAAGTAAGCTCTTCCTTTCTGTACTTCTGTACCATTCTGTATTGACTTATTCACTCATTCAACAATTTTTATAGAAGGCCTACTATATGGTAAGACATTCTCCTGAGTACCAGAGACAGAGTGAATAATTAAGGCTCCTGTCCTCATATAGCCAACAACTATCTCCATGAAACGTCATCCCTTTTATTTTGCCTCATTCTTCTGGCTTGAGAACTTATCTGAATACTAATTGTTCCCAATGAATTAGCTTTTTCTCCCAGTTTCATGCTTCAGAAATAGCTCTACAAATGGAACAAGCACAGCTAATTCTGAGGGAGAAGTGGGAAACTGGCTGGCTGCCATTCATCCAATCATCCTGTCCGATTTGAGAATATATGGATTAATAAGGGGAGATGATAATATTTAGGCATTCTTATGACTAGTTCTTGGTTTTCTAGTGAATTCAGAAGAAGTAATCCTACAACAAGATTAACCAAAAGCCATCATATTTCTATAGAATTAGAGGTAGCTCTAATTATTTAGAAATTTGGAAGAAAAAGTGGCTTTGTGGCACAATGGATAGGGCGTTGGACTTCCAGGAACATGAAATACACGGTTAGTCCAACTTCAATGTTTCTGCATGAATGGACATACGTATCTAGGCCTTGGGAACATAAAAGAAGCTTCTTTGTGGGGGAGAAGATGGAGTTAAATAGATAGACAGAGATGAAGCTGACTATAGCAGTCTATATGATCCAAAAAGAAAGATATCCTAGACCGTGACTGAGTTTGAGAAAGAACCTTAGAGAACAAACTCAACCCTAAATTACACAAATGAGAAAACCAAAGTTTGGAGAGAATAATAAAGTTAAAGAGGCCATAACCCATAATTTGAGTCTCCTGGCTCCTGACTAAGTGCTCACTATTAAAATACCAGATAAGTTGAGTTCTTAAAATCGGAATTTAGAAAGCCAATGTGAAGAACTCAGGAAAGTTATCCGCCAGTTATGTGGGGACTAATACAGCCAGAAAGTAGAAAGGATAACAAAAAATATTTCCGAATGAATATAGTTACAAGTGAAATATGTGACATATTGGGAAATTTAGAACAGACTACAAAAGAGAAAGAGAGAGAGAGAGAGAGAGAGAGAGAGAGAGAGAACCATGAAGCATGCACAACAAGACTAAACCTTCAGGGGCTATCCATCTAAACTAGAGATGTAAAAATAAATACAAATAAATAAATAAACTAGAGATGTACCCTATGTACACATAAAATCTGCTCTTGGCATTTTTAATCAAAAAGAATACTAATCGCACAGTAAGCAAGGTACAGTTTCATTGTCAAGACATCAAAGATTTTATGAAGCTTCCATTTCAGGACAGGAAAGGCTTACACTGTTGACATTTGTGTCTAAAGTAAATTTTAAAAAGTACTGCTCACAATCTCACCAAACACACATATGTGCACACATATAATGTTGCCTGGCTTCATCAATGGACCAGTAATTCAAAGGATGAGAAATTTTCCTCTAATTATATATTTATGTTACAGCACACTCTTTACAACTCAGAATATTCACTTTCCCAAAGGCTGTAAAGATTATAAGGAGACATAATCTTAACGGAAATAGAACTTCAATAAAACTAGAGCATATCCAAAACATTATCTCCTTGGCAAAAGTTTATGAGATTCCTTCAATGTCCTGAGAATCCCAGAAAAGCCACTTTACTTCCAATACGGTTGGCTATGGGACATGAAAATAGCTCTTTACATACCTAAAAAGAGAGTGTAGCAAATAAAGCACACTCACATGACTAAATAAATCATTAAGTACAAAGCTACTGCTATTCCTTTATTGAAAACTAACTTGAATAAGCAAGTATGACAATATTTCAACACCAACACCATCTTTACTACATCAGCAGAGGATGGGGGAGAGATAGGATGAGAGGCAGAGAGAAATCAAATATATTAAAGGCTGGAATTAAAACAAACATAATGTAATTCAAAGTTATTGGAAGCATGGCATATTGAAACTATAGACCATCACATATCACCTAAAAAGTTTTGAGAAAGAATATTTCTGTAACTCAAGATAACTGCTATGCCTAAGCCTTAAATCCAGGACACTAGCATTACAAGGCAAATTATGAAACTATCCTGAACAAAAATTGGATCTGTCTGGAAGCCATTTATCTAACTCTAAAGAAAGCTCACATTACTTACGCCAACAGAGTTGACTCAACTACAAGGAAGTTAAGTTACAATGAAATGCCAACCAAGCCAGAAACTGCAAAACAACTCAAAGAGAAAGATCTACTGTGGGTATTACAGGGTATCTGAAAAGAGTTTCATCTAGAAAATTATCACACTGCAGTTCGAACTATCCTACAAAACAAGAAACAAATAAACAAATACAAATTAAGTCTTGGCCATACCAAAACTACTTTTTGCAAACTTATTCCTTAAAAAATACAAGATTTTATATGACTGTGCATATTTTAAATTCAAAGTATGGCTATATGTTAAATGTTCAGATTGGTATCTAAAAATAAATAAAAACGAAACAAAAAAACCAAAGCAGCACTTCCAAAATCAACAGTTCAGACCAGTTTGAAAAAGTCTCCATGGATCCAACCTATGAATAGCCTTTGCCCTCAGTGAACCCAACACTACTCAGGAATAAAGAGGACAAGGGAAGGTCATAAACTGAATTTTTTTACCCATTATAAAAGTGCAATAACATACATTTCTTCCTCACCCACATGGATATTTTAACAACAGATAACTTGAGCTCTTAAGAATAACAGGAATATCTGCCCCTTCTCTTGCTCCCAAGGCACTTTATAGGAGCTTCCCCTAGGGTTCCTACTACTTTGTGTGTCTTTTATGTCTGTCTCCTTAGCAGACTGTGAATTCCTACTGGGCAGAGATCTTATTCTTTATTTAAACATCCCAGTACGCAGTAGAGTGTCTCAGATAGCAGTCGATTGATAAATTTTTCTGAAACATATATATCCTTTTATGTTCCATTCATTATGTGAGCAATTTTTGTATGTGTATGAACAGTGGGCCAAATAGAATAGACCCCAACTATACGACAATGAAAAAAACAGTAGCTCTGAACTCAAGTGACTTCTTGTGTTTCTGTAAGTTTGCTTTTGCCATAAATTAATCAGGAAACTCTTTGAGGGCAATCATCTTGTCAGTAACAGGTTACTGTAAATGGCAAGGCCAGCTGATGTCACAAAAGGGAGGGCATTGCCAGTAGTAAGAAGTAAACAGATGCAGAGGAAGCTTTAAGGATAGAATTAGTAAGATCTGCTAATGAATTAAGTACGGATCCATGTGTGAGTGAATGAAATGCTTCTTGATATGTATTTAACAAGCAAAAGAACACTGTAATTCCTACTAGAAGACTGGCTTCCTAAAATAAAAGTGCTACTCTTTTGTGGGTTAGGTACACTCTTTTTTTCTCCTCTTTAAGTAGACGCTTCACACTACTTCCTTCAAAGGAGGGGAAGAAGTTACAATTAATAGTATGCTAAGAATAAGAACTGAGAGCATCAGAGAAACAGCAGAGCTAATAGAAAAAAAGTGAGGCATAATTCAAACATTGGACATATGATTTGATACACATTAAAATTGGGATATGAAAGATTTCCCAATCCATAACCTCGTCTCAGGGATGCGTAGGAAAGTTATCTATAAAACAGAAACCAAAAAAATGAAAATTCAGATTTAAACTTCTAACCCCACTTAAGGTAATTATTCTTGCCTCAGGCTTTTTAGTATCTTTTTCTAGGAGAATATTGAGCAATACAAAGATCATTGGCAGCATAATCAGAAAGGTGTCAGGACATGTATTGGATACATTCCTAGAAATTAATATTCAAAGTTGGAAACAAAAATACCGCTAAAGGGTATCTTATGCATTCATTAAGTTTTAGGACCATTTTGCAATTATTACATATTTCTCTTAAGTCAAATGCTAGGAAATAGAAATAACATTAGTTATTTAAAACCAGCCACTTTTGATGCACTTCTATTTCTGAAACAAAATACGGACAAGGAAACAAACAACTAGAGTTTCAAATTATGCATTTGGAATGAACACTGTTTAATTTTCAAAAGAAAAAAATGTATCATTCATCACCAGAAAAATGTTTATAAGCTTACGGTGTCTTTAAAAACCATCAGGATTTATTCTTTTTTTTTTTTCTTAAAAGATACTTAAGCATGCATTTATTCTTAATGAAGGAATGCGGGAAAAAGAGTTTAAGAACAAATTTCCAAATAATATATAACATGTTAACAATGAGCACCTCCTGGTTGTTTTCCTAAAATTTACAGAATATTGCTCATTTAATATTAAATGACAAAATGGAGAGAGTCACTTTGAATTGTGATCAAAAAAAAACCAAACAACCCCAAAACCTCACTTAAAACAAACCTAGACATTCATTTTATGTTTCCTTTTAGGGTCTACCAAAGCAAGCAAGCTAGGACTGCTTATCTCCCAACAAAGCCCTGAAACAGATATAATACAGAACACCTCATGCAGCCTAGTCCCCTTAGCTTTCCACATCACAACCAACTGCAGGTACCATTATTTAGCCTAAATCCTACACTATGGGTATCACTCACAACCTCAAAATTAAATGAAATCAAACTAATAGTACAGGATTTTAAAGGAAAGTGTCCAACAAGACTGCACTCCTCCCAAGCCTTTGTAGTTTTCAACCACTCAATGAATTAAGGATTAAATGCAGTCCTCTCAAACCAGTCCAAATGAGGGATGAAAAAGATGCAAACTTTGACTTCACTCATTACATTCATTTAAAATCAACCTCTTTGATTGTAAATAGTTGGTAGCAAAGTCACTGCCAATGGAAGAGAGTTTGAAAATGGCTTCTCCACACTGATATTCCATTTTGGAAAGTAGAGACCACATGTACTTCTATACAGCCTTTATTTCTTGCCCTGTCCTCTGCCATAGCTGTAGGTAAAACTGCGCCCCCCATCCCAATCACTGCATAGTCACTTCACCTTTGCATTCTAAAAATTTAGAATGTATCTTAAAATCTGGCATAGTTCTTCACACATGGTAAGGACTCTGATGTTTCAGCCAACTCTCTGTAAAAGTCAAGGACCACTCTGTACTTAATGACTACAAGTGGTTCAATTAAAAGCACTTTATAAGTAACAAATACAAAACAAAATTTATAATTTTACCTTTAATTTGACCTTCTTATCTTTATTTTTTTTAAGATTACAGCAATTTCACAGGAAATTACTCATAACATTTTAGTCAGTGTTTGTTTAGAGTATCTGGTTTAAATTTGCCTCCAAATTAATACATGGTAGCTACAGCTTTATTCTCTTTATTTTACTCACACAATTTAAAATAGATGAAGCACCAAAGAAAGAGTAAGTCCTGCCTAAAAATGGCCTAATGTATAAACACTAAATACTAAAGTAAATGAAAGAAGTCAGCAGCTCATTTGCTTCTATTTCTTTCTTGCTGTTCTGGAAAAAAAAAAATTAAAATCAGAGAATTCTGCCTGCCACAAAGAGTTCTTAGTAAAAAATATAGAACTGTGACTCTGTAATGTAGTGAATACTTTATAGACAGCTGATAATCATATATATCTTTCCATATGATGAAAAGTGCCAATCCTAAACAGATGGTCAAATTAGAAACGAAAACATAAAATTAAACAACACTGATTCATTTTTTCCTGCCACAGATATATTTTATGTGGCAATATCAGGTTTTAATTAGATTTTTCCAACAAAGTCACTGATGACTTCTTTTCCAAAATTGGTGTCAAGCTAAAAAAAAAGAGTACATGGTACTCTGTTGAATATAATAATAATAACCCTAAGTTTAAATTCAACACTATGAGTTCAATGAAAAGATATAAATGTGAGTCATTTTACTGGCAGTAAATAAAGGGAAAAAAATAAAAGGAATTTGTGCTCATATCCTATTTCCACCACAAGCTATGCAATGTTAGGCAAGTCACTGTGTTATACTCGCAACCTCAGTTTCCACCATCTGTAAAAATGGGCAACACAATTACATGGGAGAATTACCATTTTTTCAAAGATCCATATTTTGTATTAGAAAAAATCTTCCCTAAGTGTTTTTATCCAATATAATAGCAGCTTTAAAATATGTTGCTAGGTGTCACTTCACAAATAATTTGAATAAAGGGAAGGAACAAAAAATACATGTCTATGAATCCTGACATACTCAACACTTAGGTTCCTATAAACCACTATAGCCTTGGATGTCACAAAATCTGTGGCCTTAAGGTGTCTCGTAATTGTGTCATCACAGTTTCTCTCTCCTGAAAGAATAATAGAAAAGCTGTTTTTATTTATTATTATTATTATTATTATTATTATTATTATTATTGTTTGCCCCAGGGGTACAGGTCTGTGAATCATCAGGCTTACGCCTTTCACAGCATTCACCATAGCACAAACCCTACCCAGTGTCCGTAAACCAGCCGCCCTATCCCTACCCTCCCACCCCCCAGTAACCCTTAGTTTATTTCATGAGATTAAGAGTCTCTTATGGTTTGTCTCCTTCCCGACCCCATCTTGTTTCATTGAAAAGAAGCCTCTTGAGAGAATTGGATATACTACATAAATTAGCAATTATATGAGCTAGCTAAGAATCCTAGATAACCTATATAATCTATATATTGGTTCTTATAGATTCTGATACAACAGAAAAAAAATAGAATTGGTAAGCCTTATTCCTATTTCCATTTCTACCAATGGACGGCTGGAGCACTTGGGCAAATCAATTAACTCTTTGGGCCAGACTTGCCTCAGCTATAAAAGAAGGTGGTGGAGGGTTAATATTGTTTAAGGATCTTTTATACTTCAGAATTATACTGATGCTGAATGTTTTGGGAAACACCACCTTTGCACAATATTCCTAGTGCAATCTTGTAAACACTGAGACACTGCTTATTAAAAATAAAAGCTAGCACATAAATGTTTTTGTGGGGCAGAAACACAAACTACTGAAGAATCTTCCAACATTGCCATGGCTAGCTATAACCACAAGGTATGTGTACGCATGTGACAGCATCTCTCATAATGGGGGAAGTTCTACATATGGTTGTGATTATCGGTGGATTAAAGGAGAAAAGCAAAATGAGGAGAATGGATACCTCCGGCTTCTGCCAGGTTTACATATCTAGTACCAAGAAGCCTGTCTGCATAATTTTGCTTAGAATTAAATCAGTAACAAATACAAACGAAAGCTCCAAATATGGAAAGCACTGGATCATATAGGAGAGAAATGACTTGATCTATAATTTTAAAATAGAAAAGACACAGTACTGTAATCAACAAGAGAATGCCATATTCACCAGATAAAATATTGGGTGTCAAATAAACTTGATTTTGAAAAATGTTCAAGGACACAGGCAAATTCAGAACACAAAGCTATGCACGGCAAATGATCCCAAACGGGATCTGTGTGTGTGAGTGTGTAGAAAAGAACCCCGAAAAGAATTTCACCAGAACTCGAATGAAAGAGAGCTAGGTGGTGAGATCACGGGTGAGTTTTTAAACCTTCCTTATAAAGTACCCTGCATTATCCAAATAAAAATCTGGTTTTTAATTTTTAATGTTCCCTTTTAAAGAACAAAATATTTTTCTAAACATAATTTCAGAATTTATTAAAATGAATATAATCAATAAAATTACTTTCTCTAATATCTGAAAATTAATGTCTTTATTATGTCTACACTGAACACAGGAAAACAATCACAGAACATTACTATCATTTTTATGCCATTTTTCTCACTGCTTATAAAAATACCTGTAAAAGTAGTGTATATATTTTTTCATAAGACAGCCATACTTCCACAACATAGGGTTCAAGAGAATAGACACAGTACAGAATAATATTCTACAAAATAATTCTACAAAATAATGTTCTCTTAATTTTAGATGCCATATTTATGTCTAAGACATCATGTAAATATGTTCAAAATTAAAGACAACATTTAATACTTACAGTACACAATTACTTGGAAAGCTCCACAAAGATGGCCAGTATCATTAGTAAACTCATACCTACTTTAATAAAAATTTTTTAAATTGGATCAGATACAGGTCTGTATAGATATTTAAAATCTTCACTATGTAAACTTTGATGTTGACTTGCTGAGCAAAAATGGCTTAATCATATGCTCTTTTGATGATTCAGATTCCAGTGAAACCAATAAAAATATATTTCTGATAAAGCAAACAGCATTATGAGCTTCCAGGTAAATGCCAGAAGAACAAAAAGATTAATATTAATAAGATCCTTTTAGAACAAAAGAAATCAAATATTTTCCTTTAAAATTTTAAGCAAAAGGAATATTAAATTTCAATGACACTACAGAGAAAGTTCTATCTAACATTTCATGAGAGCTTTTCCCCCAGTAAGAAGTTCATAATAAAGTTTTAAATACATATGTAAAAATCCTGTGGGTTGCATAATACTTGTTCTCTTTGTCATGTAAAATTAAAAAATAACATCTGATATTAAACCAAAATCAGATGTTGGAAAAAATGCATCTTTATTACCACATCACCACTAAATACATGAGCAAAATATGTTGTTAGTTATTCTGTTCATATATACTAACAGCAGTCTTCTACTGCTAATTCATGTTGCTGATGCTAATGGCTTTATATGAATATTGATGCAATTTTAACATTTTTTAGCTTACCAAGTAATAACATCACGAGGAACAGAGACCTAAAGTAAGCAGTCAAAATAGTAGCAAGACATTTAAAAAAGAAAGGAAGTACCACTTATGGCACTAAGATGGGCATGCAAGAATAATGCTGTGATAGGTAAACAAGAAAGGCTTCTCTCTTGATTACAGCAGAACCACATTTGAAATCCCTTCGATCCATATGTCCCCATTTATCAAGTTCAATGTATTGCTTACATAGTAATCTTTGGGCTACAAGTCATGGGTGTTTTTTTCCCCACTGAAAATATATTTTCATCTTGTTTTCCTGTTTTTATTTTCCGCAGTCTGCTGTCCCCACACACACACACACTGAATGTACATACACCCATAGGTTATCCATATATTTTTCTACATATTACACATATGTGCATGTATATATGCATATGCACGCGTATACACACACACACACACACACACACACACACACACACACACACACCCCTTCTTTATTCCACAATTTACTTACAAATTATCTACTATGTATCTGGCTCTGTGCCTGATCTTGGAGATGGAAAAGCAATCAAGATTTGGTTCCTGTCCTCAAATAGAAAACATAATTATAAAACTGCCTACTTATTTGGTTTGCTTGACACACAGGACTTCAATATCACCTGCTAATAGAAATGCCAGCTCTTTTCACAAGGGAGCCTCCTTTGTGGGCCATCTGTCTCAAGTGATTCAACAAAGTCTGGCTCTAAACTTCCAATCTGCATAATTCGGCAATAATTCCTACTCCCAGTTCCCTGGTGCTTCACTACCTAACACGACTAGATGGGACCACGGGCAGTCAATCAATACTTGCTGATTGGTTGATTGCTTGGTTGAACCACTAATCAGCATTTATTTGGAAACACAACAATAACAAAATAATGGCATTTACTAATTGATAGCTTATTAGATATCAGTTACTCTGCCAGGTACTTTATATATTTTTTACATTTAATTCTATAACAGAGGAATCATCCCACCTTTTTAAAGATGATAAACCTGAGGCTTTGAGTTTTAAGCAACATGCTTAAAGCCATACAACTAGGAAATGATTTACACTCAACGTTCTGCCCATAGCCATTAATGTTATGCCACCTGAGACGAGCCCTATCTATAGACGGCGGGACCCAACAAAACTCTGACTCATATGTAACCACATACTAAGTCACAGGTCAACATAAACAGCTAAGTGAATCCAAAGTATGTAATAATCATGTACACAAAAAATAGATCTTAAAGCAAGCATATAAGCTATATGTATTTATATTTACATGTGTATATATATATGTGTGTGTGTGTGTGTGTGTGTGTGTGTGTATAATCTTTAAGATTATCCACCAGTTTAGATTCCACAGACACTTTTCTCTGCATTAGCACACACTATAAAGACTCGACTACTATACAGTGTTAACAACTGAAAGTGATGTTGTTTTCCATGATCTGGCTAGGAAGATTCAGTTGCATATCTATGTCTTATCTATATCCAAACCTTAGCACCCAGCACAAGGCCTGCCACATACTGCATGCTCAATACACAGCAATGGAATACAATCATTAACTCTTGCAACTTTGTCATAAGGTGAATGTTCCATGCATATGAATGTGTGACAACACGTATATACTTAGAACATCACAAATAGAATCAGTGAGGAAACATTTATTTTAAGCAGAACAAGGTAAATTTACATCCCAACATAAGAAATTTTCACCACTATTTCTTAAATGCAAAAACGTGAGTCTAAAACACGTTAACACAATCTCTTGGCTAGAATTTTAATTATGGAAAAGTTGGAAAATTTAGCATTATCTCCACAGCAACGACACCCTGATGGCAGATACACTGGACACACTCAAAACAAAGCATGACATAAGAACTAAATTGCAGCAGTTGTCAAGACTGTAGGCCTAAATTTAGCAACTTAATTTAGCACATTGAATCATAAACACCAAACTTATATCTTATTTCCTTGATTTTAACAATTACTAGAAAGGTAAAAAAAATATACCTCCAAAATATAGTGAATTTTGTAGAAAACACAAAGAGGAAAAGATCAGTAGAGTGGTTAAGGAAGTTTCTTCCTGGAGGTTTATGAAGCATTTTATGATACCTTACCCAGTGGTGGCACCTTCCTCCTACATGTAACCTTATCAAGTACCTGTTTATGTTGTCTTATCTTCCTATATCAGTACTTTAATGGTCATTTTTACGTTTGACTTCTACCATACTCAACTACAAATCCTTTTTGGAGGTCGGTGGAAGAGAAATATTCTTCTATTCCTAATTGACTTTTGCCACAAAAGTAGTGATTCTCGGAGTCCCTAGTCTTCTACCCAATGCCTGATAGATAGCAGATACTCAAAATAAATTCACTCATCTGCTGAAAGGAAAGCAGTAAGCCTGCCAGGGATGTTCCAAGGTTCCCAACCTTCTTAAGCTTCAGTCTCTGCAACTGCAAAAATGAACATAACAGTACCAATTTCATAAACTTTCATAAAATTACCATCAGCACTAAAAGTGCCTTGCACAGGGCGCCTGGGTGGCTCAGTGGGTTAAAGCCTCTGCCTTCGGCTCAGGTCATGATCTCAGGGTCCTGGGATCGAGGCCCGCATCAGGCTCTCTGCTCAGCAGGGAGCCTGCTTCCTCCTCTCTCTCTGCCTGCCTCTCAGCCTACTTGTAATCTCTCTCTGTCAAATAAATAAATAAAATCTTTAAAAAAAAAAAAAGTGCCTTGCACATAGTGAGCACTTAATGATTACAGGTTTTATTTTGAGCCTCCATCTCCTCGTAGGTTAAAAAGGATCAACAAAATCTAACCCAAAGAGTTGTGAGAACTGAATAAGCACACATATGTAAATCAACTGGCATAAATGCCTGACATATAGAAGGTCCTCAAAAAACCGGAATTCCTTTCTTTGCTACTTTGCCTCTAAACTCCTATTTTAAGATCCACAAGAAATTTAAAAATAAAATGTAGTAGAAGGTTAACAGTTTGGTTGAAAGACTCAAAATCCAGCATTCTAATAAACTATCACTCTTTTTGTGGCACTAGTATAACTTTCCCATGAAAGACAAAAATTAGCATTTATTAATACATAAAATAGTGGCACTGGGGTGGCTCAGTCGGATAAGCAACCAATTTCTTGATTTCAGCTCCAGTCATGATGTCAGACTCCTGAGACTGAGCCCCACGTTGGGCTCCATCATGAGCATGGAAGCTGCTTGAAATTCTCTTTCTCTCTCTTCCTCTCCCTCTGCCCCTCCCCACCCCCATTTGCGGGCATGCTCTCTCTCAAAAGAAAACTGCATAAAATATATTCTAGAAGAAATACTGGAAGAAATCTGAGTAAGTCTTAAAATTAGAATTCATTCATATTTTTACCTTTTCTTCTAGCTGGTCCTTCAAAGCCTGATATTTTAGCTTCAGTTTTCTGTTCTCATTTTCATTCTGGTTTAATTCGTCTGTCAGCCTGTCACACTGTGATTTCACCTTCTCTAGCTGAGAACGATGGACTTCAGCCGTATTCTTATCTTCTATGCTTTCTGCCTGAGAAAAAGAGGAGAAAAGAAAAAATCCACTGGCCACAGCCAAACTGTACACCAAACAAATTACACATTTCATCAGTGGGCAAAACGTCAAGATTTTGCTCTAAGCATCTGTACATAACACACATACAAAGGAAAGGAAATGCTCCTAGCATTTATTCAGTCACTCCTTAGTGCTCACTGAGCACTTACTCAGTGAAAGGAGGTACTGTACTAGGTGCCGACATAGCAAATATGAACAGTAAATTGCCAGATGCATCTATCAATTCTACAACAATGAATGAGAAGTGCTTAGCGAAGGCAGACGCAAATACTGTACCAACCCAAAGCGGGCACCCCAACTCTCCTGAGAGGGAAAGAGATTGTGAGAGGTGTCCCAAAAGGGAAATACTATGACCCAGTACTGACTGATCAGCTTCCTCCTCTATAAAAGGAGCTTTACAACATTCCTGTTCAACCTCTCTCCTGGGTTTTGTGAAAGAACAGTGTACTTTCAGTATAACAAAATTACTGATCCCACCCTGTGAGGCTGAAAGGATTAAGAATTGTAGCAGCCAAGAAACTATAAGTACCTTAACCTGAAAAGTTTCTACCAGTGATTATTTCAGTACCAACAGTGTATGTAATAAAGTACCTGGTTTTTTATGTTTTTTTCGAATATAACCAGAATTAACTTTAAGAAAAAATTAGGAATAATTTATTCCATGTACAAGATTCAGTAAAGATTTGGCAAGTATGCAAATTTTAAAACTTCTAAAATAACAATGATATTGATGCAAACACTTCCTATATGTCAGGCACTGCTCTCAGACCTCTTTGCAGTTTTTCCTCACAACAACCTGACCAAGGAGGCACTATTACTACTGCTTCCTTTTTTGAAGCTGAAGCCCAGAGACACTAATAACTTGCCCCAGGATACGTAATGAGGAACTGCAGAGGCAGGATTTGAACCCAGGAATTCTAACGTGCAGGATTTCAACTATTCCACCACACTGCCTTTAGGATGGTACATTTAACATTTTTAAAAACCAACTGAGTACAACTTGACAATGTTAACCGGTCACACCGACCAGTTACTAACAGCAAGTAAGCAACTACCTATGATCTGTTTAAAACATATGTTTTAATTTCTAAAATATATGTTTCTTTTCTTTTTACAAGTGTATTGTATGTGTGTACTCAGGTATGTAGGAATTCAATCACTGGAATCAATTTCCTGAGAGGAAGTTTTGTCAGCTTCAGACAAAATCTGTATTATATTCACCTCACAAAATTCAGCTAAGACCAGATGCCATTTTAAATTAACAAAGGAATTGATTTTTAATAAGGAATCCTGTTTTCACAACCCAAAAACAAAATTACAAAATAAAGTCTCTCATCAGGAAAATTGCTCAGTTATGATTTTAAGTTTCAATAGAATGCTTCGCCTTTTCTTTACGACTAATGAAACTCTTGGGTATAGAAGGTTCCCCCTAAAGCCAGTGGAGAACTGGAGTTGGTTCAGGGAGCCTTAAGAACCAGCTGTGCTCATCTCTTTCCAACACTGTCCCTCTCTGGTGACACCTTCTTTGATAGCCTGAAGTCAAATGGGGTATATATACAACACTAAACTGGGCAAATGCTACAAATCAGGGTTTCCTCCTTGACCCCCCAGTTTTAAAACATTTACCCACCCACCAATGCTTAAATTTGACCAAGAACTTACTTCTTGTGGTTTTATTAGTACATTTACATTTCACTCTAAGGTTTACAAAATGATGATGTACTCACAAAAACCCTGTGATAAAGACATTACTAGTCCCATTTTATTGATGAGGTGAAAAACGGTTAAATAACTTGACCAAGATCATACAGCCAGCAAGAAGCAAAAGTATAGAGCTCAATTCCTTGGTCTTTGATCCCCCCCCCCAAAAAAAAAATGCTCGACCAAATGATTTCTGTTGAAATCATAATGAAGTGATAACCCAATACCCTTCAAATACTAATAGTAGCTAGAGTATTTCATTAAAATATTTTACATTTAAATTTAAAAATAGGCATAAGTAGTCCTAGATGGGGAAAACATATAATTCGTGCAGAGAAAAAATATGGGTAATGTATCAGCATTTATTAGACCCAGAAAAATAAAAGACAAAGAAATAGAACATTTATAGAGCTACTTGTCCAAAATCCTCTTGTACATAATTCAGTACACTAAGTCATCTTTGATGACCATTATTACTAACTCCTTTTAATTAATATAAATAAGTAAAAGTATAGGATTATATTAGTGAAAAAGCATGAGGTAGGGGTTTTTCCTTACAGGCAACTCATTCAGTCTACAATGAAAGTGCTCACAATCTCTGGTTCTCCTTTTAAGCTCTTATGCTGCTCTTGTACCATATTAAAGAGTGGTTGAAACACCCCTCCTCTGTCTTGCAAATTAAAAAAAAAATGCCTAAAAATTTCAAAATATATACAGAGTACTTCTAAGTTATATACTCTTTACATACAGGTAATTTCTTAATTAAAAGCTTTACCGTCATTTCACTACACATGAATACAAAGCACTTCCTAAGGAAAGGATGGGGAAGACTGCTTGTTGAATACTATCCACTCTGTTTTGATCCAACCCCCTCACATTTCCTCATGGACTTTCCCCAGCCATCTCTGACAAATGGAATGAACACATTTTGAGTTCTTCTTTTAACCTTTTATTTTATTTAAGATTTATTTGTCAGAAAGAGAGAGCACAAGCCGGGGGGAAGGGCAGGCTTGGCTCCCCGCCAAGCAAGGAGCCGGATGTGGGACTCAATGCCAGAACCCTGGGATCGTGACCTGAGCTGAAGGCAGATGCTTAACCAACTAAGCCACCCAGGCATCCTGCACTTCCTTCCAACACTCTTGACTATACCTTTCTTGAAATGTCCTGCCTAGGTGTCCAAGATACCATTCCTTTCCAGTTCCCTCCTGTCTCTCATATGGTCCTTTATTCTTATCTGCTAGAACCTCTTTCTCAGTACTTCCCTTAAACATTGGTGTTTTAGAGTTTCAGCCTCTTCTTTCTCTCTACCTGATCTCATTAAAATTCCATGATTTCAACCACCACCAATGGGTCACTGGATCCCAAATATTCACCTTTAATCTCATTTTCCTCCTCAATGTCTAACCCATTACCATTATGTACTAAAAACTGTTCTGCCTAAATTTTCATGGCTAGGCTTTCATTCTTTTCCATCTAACTCAACATGCTTTAAAAAAACAAAAACAAAAAAAAAACCTGGATTTTCCACTCTTCTCTTCAAATCTGCTCTTCTATCTGCATTATCTACCTTGACAAATAGCCTCATTATCCAACTAGTCACCCAGGTCTGTGCCTAGTCATTCTTGATTCTAAACCTTTTCAACTACAGCAGTGTAGTTAAGAGCACAGGCACTTGACTACCTAGGTTCAAACCCTGTCTCTTCTACTTTCCAGGTCTAAGACCTTGGGCAATTAATTTTCCACACCTCAATTTTCTCATTAGAGAAAAAATACCATACAATCTGCAGGGATCATGTGAGGATTAAATGGTTAACACATGTAAAGTTCTTATAGTAATGACTGGCATGAACAACTAAGTACTAGAAAAAAATGTCTGCTAGTATTATTACTATCACAGCCAATCAATCAATAGATGACATATATTTTATTTTCTTTAAGATTAGCTCTTCACCATATCTCTGATTCTACTTTTGTTTATGTCCTCATCAACTCTGACAGACTATTATGCCATATTTCATCAATATTAAGACATATTTTTCCACATTTTACCATCTCTGTCTTGGGATGTTGTCTTGCAGTTGACAGTATGTTATGTTTTCAGAAGGAAGTGTTTTTTTTCTTAGTAGCACAAAATGATGAGCCTTATTACTGATGGTGTCTTAGGTTGAATGAAACATAGAAAGGGCCTCCTACTTAGTCCCCCAGCCTCCATTCTGCTCTGCCCACCTCAATTAATAATCCCAAATCCACTATTGCCAGTAGGCTATATGAAACTGGGGGAGAATTCATAAAAAGCTGAAAGCATTCTACATATGTCAGCTATTTCGTTATAACTTCATCTTTTACCAAAGCATTTTTATGGCAGCTGTATTTCAAGGAATTTTTTTTAAAAAAATTATAATTAACCTTTGAAGACTTATCTATGTATTCACCTATTCGGCAGATATCTACAATGTTCCAGGAACTGTTCTAGGCACTGGAGATATAGCTGTAAACAAAACAGACTCCAATCCCAGTCCTCATGGAGTTTTCATTCTAATAAAGGGAAACTAAAAAATAAATAATATGGAATCTATATCATATGATGAGAAGTACTATGGAAAAAAGCTAAAGCAGGAAGAAGGGACAGATTTATCACACTCCTGACAATCACGTTATAAAATAATTTCCGTGCATGGGGACAATGCTAATACCATTAGACCCTAGAAACACTTCCCCAAATGCAAGATCTCAATTATACATTTACCCAGGGCAACTTTGATTTGGAAAAGAAAGGGTAAATCTCAAAAGCCTTGGGTTTACACAGCTCATAAGCTGATCCACTTTAGTTACCATACTAATAAGGACTGTGGCTAAAACTTCTATGGCCTTGACAAGTCTTTGCCTTTTATATTTTAGGAGGTCACAAATGTTGAATGAGGGCACGTTTCGGGTCCACGACTTACTGCCACCTCTGCCTTTCCTGAACTCCCAAAATAGCTAAACGTTCTTTTTAAAGGGCTTCAGTGCTCTGAAATAGGTGCTCCCAGGTGGCTGCTATAACTCATTTCAACCTGGCCGAACAGGCATGAATAAGCCTCTTTACTGTTAGTTTTATCTTCCCTTCAGTGCTTAGGAATACAGAATGATCTCTAAAAGTTTACGCTTTATTAACTTCATGAGCCACCAGAAAAATTCCTTCAGTATCATCAGGATAATTCAACGCAGGTACCTTCAGTGTCCTAATATGATTCTCAGCCTCACTCTTTTCTTTCTTGAAGTGCTTCATCAGCTCCTGGATGTTCTGTTCGTGTTTTGTTTTCACACTCTGCAATGACGATGTGAGATCCTCCAGCTCCCTCTGGTGAACGTCTCGTTCCAGCTTTAACTGTGTAATGATTGTAGCTGTTTCTTCATCTCTGGATTTCACCTGTGTCTTGAGGTCAGCCAGGTTCTTAAGCACCTCTTTCCTGCCTCTCTGTTCCTTGGCCAATTTATTAGCAAGATCTGCCCGGATGGTACTCAAGTTCTTGATGGCCTCTTGCATCTCGAGAAGCTGGGCTTTGTCCCTGGCCTGGCTCTTCTTTAGCTCTGTGATTTCTTCTTCCAGGTGAGCTTTCTCAACTTTCACCTGGCTTTGAATCTTACTTTGGTGCTTCAGTTCACTCTCTAGCCTTTGGATAGTGTCCAGGGAATCCTTGACTTCTAGTTCAAGGTCAACTTGATGAGCCTTAACATCACTTAGTTTCTGCTCCTTACGGTGAAGCTCCTCCTCTTGAAGAGCACGCTTGGTTAAGACATCATTCAACTCCTTTCGAAGATTCTCTATTTGTTGTAATGCTGTATAAAGCTGGCTTTTCAGTTCATCCTTTTCTTTTAGAATCTATCAGGTTAAAAAAAAATCACTGTAAAATTCATCAGAATTCATCAGAGAGACTGTCAGAAAATAAAGTTTAATACACAAGGAGAAGAAAAATCCATAAAATAGTATTTTGTATTTTTTCCATTTTTTTAATGAAAAATAGTTTTTAGGCTAGAAAAAGGAAAATACAATTACCCTGACGTAGCACCACACTGAAATAACATGTTGCAGATTTTCATCACCAACACATACCAATCCTTGATTATACGTAATTATTTAAATGTAGGATAAAATTTAGCAAAAGAATGGGGAAAGAAAAAGATTCCTATTATAATTTACTAGAGGTTGAATTAATATAATGTTACTTAAAATAACAGTTCTTTGCATTTCAAATGCACACTTTTAAAAAGCAGAAACCTAAGATAAGGAAGACAATATAGGGAACTATGCAGATACAATCTAAGAAAGGTTATGGTACAATCAATCGTTATTTAATAAATAATGTCAGTAGGGAAAGAAAATACACCATATGTAGCTGGGAGTCTCAAAGCCCCAAAAAGACAGAAACAGGATTAAGATTAGGATAGGTGGGGAAGGGACACAAGAGGAAAGTCAAAGGACCAGATGTCTGTCACCTTCTGCCAGCCTCTCTGCAGGGTGAAGGTGGACACTGAAGGGTGGAGGAAGGCCAAGAACTACCACCTCCCAATGCAATGAAAAAGCCAGCAGCTAAGGAAGCTGGAATCACCACCCCCTTCCCCAACACTGGCACCAAGAACAATCTCCATCTCTGTTTACAGATGCTGGCCATGGCTTGAACCCGGCAAAAAAGAAAATTAAGACTCTCATTTGAGAATTAGAAATAACAAGTAAAAATGCAAATACTTACAAGGCAGTTTTACACTTTATCTTTTATACTTTAGTATGAAACAATTCAAGATAAACTACAATGAGTCAATCACTCCAAAGAAACAGTTTCCTCAAAACCCTGTCAATTTTAGCAGCGAAAAACAGCATGAAGCCAACATGAGAAATAATAAAAGAAAGTGGTTAGGCAGTTGAGATCTGACCATAGAAAACTGAATGTGATTCTCAGTCCAGTCATAAGTCACCCTAGGGCCTCGAGGAAATTATTTATCTTTATAAAGATAATAATAGCACCTATATCATAGGGTTGTGATGAAGACTGGTGGGAAATAGAGGAAAAAAAAAATGGGCAGAGGATTCAAGTTCAAGGAGAAGCCAGGATCCCAGGGAGGTATTCGTGTAAGATAATAATCAGATCTGTGAAGAGTAGGTTTAACTGATAAACCAATGCCCCTGGACTGAAAAGACTCAGGACCACAGAAGAAAGAGTTTACTTTGAAAGGGAGGAAAAAGGGCTAAAAATATAGGTAAGTCTAAGGGTAGATGTATTATTTTTCTTTTGCAGTGTAACAAATTCTAACAAACTTCATGGCTTAAAAAATACCATTTATTAGCTCCCTGTTTCCACACATCCCAAGTCCAGGAGAGGTATTGTGCCCAGGGCTTCCTAAGGCTAATGTCAGGGTATCAGTTGGCCTGGGCTCTTACTTGGAGGCTTTGGGGGAAGAATCCAAGTTCATCCATGTTGTTGGCAAAATTTAGTTCCATGCACTTAACACTCTAGTCCCGATTTCCTTGCTAGCTTTGCGCCCAGGGTTAAACTGAGCTTCTAGGGCCACCCACACTCCTTGGCTCACGGACCCCTCAGGCTCTGAAGCCAGGAACACCACAATGAATCCTTCCCGTGTTTCAAATTGCCAACTTCCCCTTCTCTCAACAGCCAGAAAAATTTCTATGCTTTTAAGGACTCCTGTAATTAGAGTAGGCCCACCCAGATAATCTCCTTCTCTTAAGGTCAACTCGGCCGTATAACATAACCATGAGAGTGCTATCTCATCATGTTCACAGCTCCAGGAATTAGGGTGAGTCATCTCTGGGAGGTCCACTTACCGTACTAGAGAAGACAGAAACTGGAAGAATCGAGTCTTGGCTGTAGGGATAATGCAAGAAGGGCTTGAGAACAGGAGAGGTGGCTTCGAGAGACCTTGATTAATGTTTGGAACAGATAACATAGGCCCCTGGCCAGGAGTTAAGAGACTTCCCTGCTGCCCAGAAGATAAAGATTGTATTTTCAAGATGAAGCTCTAGCAGGTAAAACATCTTTGACTGCAAAATACTATATTATCTTCCTAAAGTTGGTTTAAACAGCAATGTTTATTTTTCTCACATAACAGCAACACCAGAGATGGAGCACTTCAAGAAGAGTCCTTCAAAACTCAGGCACTGCTGCTCTACAGTTCTCCAGATTTTGCCTTTGCTTTCAGTATTCCAAGAATCATATCAATTCATGACAAAGGTGGCACCCTTAGAGTGGACAGTCACAGACTATGTGAGCCGTTTGCAATTTCCTTGGCAATGTAGATACTAAAACTATGTAAGTTCCTTTGCTTTTTGTTAATTGCTTGGCTAGTAGCCACAGCCCAAGATTTTGTCTAGACATTGTCTTCAAATCTGAAAATGACAGTGTCTTAACTGCCACCTCAATATCCTGGACATTCCCAGGGGCCCTCAGTTGAATCAAGGCTTTATCTTGAGGGAACTCCAAAAAATAGACTTGGATCCCCTTTGTGTCTGGCCAGGAATGCTTAAGTAGAAGTGCTTGAAAGGGGCCTGAGAAATCAGGCTTGTTTTTTACCTCATTTTTATTTCAGCAAAGGTTCCTACTTCCCTCTCTTGCTTGGACTCACTTCAGCAAGGACAGATCATTTGGCTAGTCCATCACTGAAAAACTCCAAATTACCAGATTACATATATTTGGATTATAGATTACAGATTTTCAGTCTCTCTACCCCTCCCCCCCCAAAATCTTTGTCTCTGCTTTTACTATTCATTTTACTCTGCTTTTAGACAGGCAGGCATCAACCTATACTTGTCTTTCTCTTGTGGAACTTTTCTGAAGGCTGTAGTAAGATCACAACACATGCCAAGATCCTAAAGTTTTCATACCAGTCACTTAATACCCCACTCTGAGACACACACCATCACTGCCCTGAGGTAGGACTTCTGATGGTTCAATGAACTACTTACTTCCAGTAGCACAGTTTGCCAACTTTCCCTTTAGAAAGGTATGATCCTCCTGTCCACACTTCATTTCTCCACTTAGTCAATCCTACATTTTAGGCTCTTTTACTTAAAGCTCCTTACTCTGAGAACTGATCCTTCATATCAGCTTGGATATCTTCTGCTGAGAGTAAGAGAAAACTCCAGTTCAAGCTGACTTCATCTACAAGGTAATTTAGTACCATTCCAGGCAGAACTGTTCCAGACATGGTGTCAAAGCTCTAGGTCCACCTCTCTGCACTTCTCTCTGCAATACCCTCTTGTATGTGAGACTTCATTCTCAGGACCACAGTAAGACCGCCAACTTTGGCCACTGCAAGCATCACAGCTGAATACAACAAAACCAGAGAAGGAGAAAAATCTCTCTTATGTATTTTCTTCAGGGATGAGTATATGTTTACCAGAAGCTCCCACAACAGACTTCATAACTCATTCTTCATTGCTCAGAACAGGGTTATATGCTTAGTAAGTGGCCTACATTAGTTTTTGAATGGAATGGAATGGAATAGAGTGGGGGTAGGGAGTAGATGGGGATAATCAAGACCACTACAGAAGCCAACTGAGGTTTCTAAGTAAGTTGTGCCAGCATATTCAGGAGCAGAAATGGGAAAAATAAGAGTTGGGTTGATTCCAGATTGAAGATCAGTTAGATGTGGAAGGTGGAAGAAAGAAATCAAAGATGCTGGTGAGCATGTCATCAGAGCAGCTTTTCATAAAGTCCAATCTGACAGGAAAAAAACAGATTCCAGGAAATGACTGGTCAAACAGAGGAATGTGGAAAGATCAAAATCAGATGGTAATGGTTAAAAAAGGAAAAGGAAATAAAAGAAATATGTAAGATCAGAGACTGAAATTTTGGAATTAAAGATTTGAACATAGAGAAATTACAGATGAGGACAAATTTTAGCCACCGAAATTAGCTGCTAAGTGACTTGGAGGTCACTGAAAAAATGGGAAATTAGTGAAGTTTCAGGATGCTGGAGTTTAAGGTTGCTGACATGAACTCTGTAATCACCAAAGACGATGACAAGAATTACATGTAATGAAACAGGTTGAAGGGAAGCCAGGTGCAAAAATCCTTGAGAAATATGGAGGCATAATGGAAAAATATGTAGCAGTCAGGAACAATGAGAAGAGAATGTTCTAACCAAGCAAACCCAGCTTCCAAAGAAGAAAAGCTGTAAGAGAAGATTACAAAGGGAGGATTGAAAATGGTTGTGTGAAGCCAGAAGAATGATACTGTCTAAAACCATAATAAGAACAGAAACCAACTTCTCAAAGCCTGACCACAAAGTACACACAGAATTTTGGTTGTTTTTTTTTTTAATTAACTAAAAGGTAGATAAAATTTTGAAAAAGAAATAAAAGTTATTTTTCTGCATACGAAGGTACATGCAGATGGATTGCTGGGTTATTCTAATGCATCCTTACTTTAACTTTTCTAAAATCGCATATGGTAGAACCATATACACATTTAAAATGTACTTTAGCCCTGATCCTTCTTTTCAACTTTTAAATTAAAAAATTCAGCTTTTAAAAGACAGTATATATTACATATACTCCTTTTTTCCTCAGCATGAAGGCAATACGAAAAAGGAAAAGATGGCAATTTAAGATTCCTGAAGTCGAATATTATCAAGCAAAAAGCTCAATACAGGGCAAACCAATTCTTCTGCCAACTCAGCAAGAAAAACAAACAACCTAAGAAGCATTCTTATTTTCCATATTAAAACATACATCTATGAATTTGGATATATTCAGGAAAGCATACATTGTGATCAGAATCCAAGTTCAAAATTTTTTCCTTTATCATTTTCAAAACAGGTATAAAAACCAGTAACTTCAAATAGCACTTTAAAAGCTAAAGACAAAAGAATAAAAAATAAAAAAGACAAAGATAAAGACAAAAATATCACAATTACTGAGATTATTTGTATCTACAGAATTTTAGGTTCTCCATTATATGTTTATCTACATATCTCTCAAGAACACCATTATCAAGATGCCCTGATGTAAACATCCATGCCATTTCTTTCAAGGAAAGTATAGAATCTGATCTTTCTGGTTCTTTTCTGCAAATAATATGCTATGTGTTTGATATTCCATATCATTGAATAACAAAGTAGTTTTGTAATAGGATATATATCTGACAATCTTACCAAACTTACAATAATGTAAAAAACAGGAAAAAAGTAAATCAGAGAAATTTTTAAGAGAATACAATCCTTTAGCCCCCTACTACATTTTTAAGTGGCAAATCTCAAAGCAGAAAATAAATTATGCTGGAAAAAGAGAAATGGGAGTAGAGAAAACACAAAAACTGCATCGTTTGAGCATAGAAAATGTCTCAACAAGGTTACTTATTAAACAATTTACTCTGCAAAATATAATGTGTTTTATTTGGAATTTAGTATTATTTTTATTTTAATATATACTTCCAAATATACCTTAGAGTCACTTTTTGAAAATAATTAGTTCAAAAAAACAAAAAAACAAAAACAAAACAAAAAAGCGTAGGTTGTATTCCTAATGCCTTAGGGTGGTTCTGTGATTTTATTAAGAATTAAATACTCCTTAGAGGTATTATTCAGTAAGACATAAACATATAGATGCTTTTTTCTGAAATTATTTACAACGTATGTCCACATCATGGGTTTACTGGACACTTACACGTGCAATGAAAGAGCCGTTACCCTTTCTTCCTTGATTAACCACTGCTCTAACTCCAACATGCCGCATTCATTTTTAAGGCTTTTAAAGTGGAAATTACAATGCCTGCTGTGATAATTGTGATACTACCCTAACTGTGGCAATCACTTTAAAACTACTTCTTTGCTTATCATTAGCAATGCTAAGTGATAAAAATAATTATGTCAGGAGCATTCTGGGAAATAATTGTTTAACAATTTTGAATATTCTAAAAAAACTCTATCTAGAAAACTCTGCACCATGGATTACGGTACTGTCTGATGACATGGACCCTTCTAAATTTCCTCTAATTAAGTAAAATCCTCAGATGGTTTCAATCAGTCAATCCCTCCCACCCATGTTCTTTCTAGCTACCTGCCCTACAGTCATGCTCATTGAACCAGTTGCCAGGCCAGACTTACAACAGAATAATCAAGGTAGAGCAATTTCCTGAGATCAGATCAGTTCAGCTTCAAGTCTGAAAGCTTTAGAACTGCTTTACGTCAGGGCAGCTAGTCACCCAGTATGCGTCAGATGGGTAAAATTGAAAAGCACTCCACAGTGAGTGCAAGGTGATCGCTTCTTCCATCCTCTCCGTCCACGAAATTCATATCTAAATGGTAAAGCATCTTTTCCATGACAGCTCATCTGAAATAAGGATCTGTCACTCTTAAGTGCTGACAATTGATTTTATAAACATAATTGCCCTACATTGTGTTTTCCTTTGAAAGAAAGTCAACTTATCCAAATGATTATTCTCTTGGATGTTCAGAATTCTTGACAAGTGACAAATGACAAAGCAGAAATGAGAAACCAAGACTAAACATGGATAAAAAGCAACCCTGACTTTCTTGCTTATTATCTTATAAACATCTAGGTTTAATTCAACTCTAGATATAGTTGAGAATCAACACAGGAGCATAAAATCCATTTAAAGTAACTAATTATACAAGGGAAAAGATGATGTGCAATGCATACGTGGATCAGTGAAATGCTTTTTGTTGCAATCAAAAAGGCACAAAAGCAGTCTTAAAGAGGCTTGTGGCCTGATAATGCTGCTCAGGCAGTGAGATTATGAACGTCATTCATTTAATGAAAGCCATTATAGCTGCTGCCAGAAAATGGTCCAATAGTAACTACTACACTTTTAAATGTTCCTTTCCAACCAATACTTCAGTTGAAATATACTAAAAAATGAGATTTTAAAAAACATGTACTGGGGGAAAAGTCAGGTGATATTATGGAAGACTTTGCCATTTTTTTTTTTCCATTTGAACATCAGAGAACAATTTCAACTTAGGGAACTACAAGCTAAACTAGGGGAGAGGGACGGATCTCTTTTTAAGGACCAACTCTAAAAACTCACAGAATGTTAAACTATGAAAAAGACTTTAAAAAGATAGAAAACTAAATTACTTTTTACCTTGAAATAGCCAAGACATAAAGACTCTTCTATCAAGGACATCGTGATAGATTACATGCACAGCATGGCACTCAAGTGTTTGTTCAAAGAATGGATGAATGAATGGTTGGTCACAGCAAAAACCATTCCTTAGGAATTGGCTTTTATACCTGATTATTCTTGTCTGTCAGCTGATCAAGAGTTTCAGACTGTTTCTCCAGCGCTCGCTCTAACTTCTTATGCTTAAGCTTCCACTGCCTGATGGACTCCTGAGCTTTCAGTTTCAGCTCTTCTCTCCTCTTCTCTGCCTCCTGCCTCAGAGCCTCTGACTGCTGGAACTCGAGGAGGTACTGCTCGGCCTGCTTGGTCGCATCCTCGGCATGGTGAGTCAGCTCCGAGATCTGAAGGTCGGCATGCTTATGTTTGGCCTCACAAGTCTCAAAGTGATTCTGGATCTCCTTAAGTTGATCCAACATCTGTAGTTGCTCCTTTTCCTTGTGCTCCAACTGATGTGTTAAATTCTGGGAATAAAGCATGAGAAATATTAGGAACGTGTTCTTGTCAAAACTAGATGTCTAACATAGCATCCAAAAAGAATCTCTAATGTCACTGAAATGGGAATCACCAGTACCAGATTTCATTAGTAGTCAGTCTAAAAGATATGAGTCCCTCTCTATGTATTTTATGGGCACGTAAGTTGGGAATAATTTTTTTAGAAATAGTTCCTCTTTTTTATACTACTTCATTATCCAAAAAGCAAAAACACGTATTTTCCAGTTGACTGTCACCAAAATAGAAGGCCTTTTGATGAGAAAAACAATGTGCGTTACTTTAGTAAGAATTTAGTACTTTGTCCAACTGAAAAAAATGTCAATGTTTTAAAAACTGTCATATTACCACAGCAGTCATATGTAATATTTCACTTTCTGGCAGCACATAAAATTTTGTTACAATAGAATAAAAATACCTAATAAAAAATGCACATTGATGATAGAAACATCAGTATAGATGATACTATATTTGAAAGTCCATTTAAAAGACTCTCAATAAAGTGTTTATAGATAGGTTAATTCCAGCTAAATCTAATGTTTTAAGTTGCTGAACTTAGCTCAAGCTTGCAAGAAACAGTGTAGGATAGATTTTTAAACAAACTTAAATGTATTTGGACTATATAATAATTAAGAAAAGCAAACCTGAACTCTTAAAATCTACCTTCCCAGAATGGGTCAATAGTACATTTGGAAATTGCACTAAATCATCATGCTTCATACATATTTTTAATTGAGAAGAATTGGTAAAGATCTATTTTTAACTTAAAAAATGAGAGGACACTGTTTTTACATAACATTTATACAAATAAAAGAATATTGTAATAATTAACATTAAGCCACTCTTGTAGAGCTTTGGAAGGGAGTGACAAATTCAGAAATAATGTATCCCATAAGCTGCCCCTCCTGAGCCTTACTTTCCAAATACTCGGGTGACAAGGGTAACATGAAAAGGCCATGCTCAGGGGACTAAGATGATACTGGAGCTGGACAAACAATAAATATCATCTACATTGTTGTAAGGCTCCTACAAATGAAGACTGGAAGCATTTACCAACTTCCTCTGATTCTCACAGCAGAATGTTCAGTTCCAGATTCCATTATCCCTGCACTATGGCTCAAATAAAGTTAAATACAATTTCTCTTTCATGGTTAAAGTCATCATTTGACATCATGGCAAAAATAAAAAATAAAAATAAAAATAATGCCTTGAAAACAAGTTTCATTTTCAGAGCAACAGGTTTGCATTTGCTCAGTTTGCTAAATTCAATGCAGCATGGAAGAGATGAGTCACTCCTTTATCTACCCAAACAAAACAGTAAATTGAGAACTGTGCACTTGTTTGTGTGGAAAATTCTAAAATGAAATCAGAAAACCATAGTGGTAGTGGTTTCCCCTTTTGCCCTTATCTAAAAGTTTTACCATGAAGCTAGAAATCAACTTTACTAACTTGCAGTATTCACATGATTTCTCCATGAGCAGAGAGTTATCAATATTTTTTTTCCAACAAACACCGGAGAGTGAGTACCCTTCCTACATGTTAAGCACATACCTTACAGAATGGTTAATAAGACCTGGATTTGATACCAAAAACTAAATAATATAAATTGGGGAGATACACTACCAACTAGATTACAACTAGTTGTACAATTAGCAGATAATGCTAGATGCTGAAATGATGGACAGTCACCTGAGGGGACTGTATTCTACAGTGTGGCCAGGGAAGGTCTCTCTTGGGAGATCTAAATGAGAAGGAGTTAGCAATAATAATTATTATTATTACTGAAGTTTACTGAGCACTTGAGTTGTACAAGGGTTAAGCAGATACTTTATAAGAATGACCTCACTCAGTCCCACTATTACTATCTTAATTTTAGTGATGTGTAACCAACTCTTGGAACTTGCCCAAGATCACATACCTAATACGTGAGGAAATGGGATTTAGACCCAGATTGTCTGGCTCCAGAACCCATGTTTTCAACTCTATCCTAAGTGGCCAGATTCTCAGATGACCCTAACTCCTTGCCTGTTTGTCACCTACTCTCACAGTCCTATCTTAGTGGTTTTTTTTGTTTTTGTTTTCCAGAACTACCACCTATGAAGCAAGAGTCCCAGTACTCCGTTCTCCCCACTAATCCCTCCTGTTACCCCTTCTTCCCACTTTTCAGGCCATTAGCTTTATCTAACCATCTGCCCAGTTCCCTCACTCCTTTTCTTCTAATACATCTGCTCTTCATTGTCAGGAAGATGACCACGCCCTGACATTTCCTTTGCTGGCTTTAAATCCAAGTTCTTTGACCTAACTTCCTTAATTTTCACTTTAGCCACTCTCTTGTTCACATTTCAAACTCCTTTTTAAAGCTGAACTTAAATGGCAAAACCACCAGCTCTGGGGGAATTAACAAATTTCCTGTTTCCTATATCAGCTTACTGAGCCCTCTAAGGAAAACCACACAGGAGTATCAGTTGATGTGATGGCACACGGAGAGGCAACCCCTCAGTGCCCAGAAATTCTACTGCATGCCTCTTCCCAATCCACACAGTGGCCCTTCCAAAATGGCCTGTCTCAGACCCACCATCTTTTCACTCACTTCTAGTGTGTAAGATAGCTCCTTAAGAAATAAAATTGAGGGCGCCCGGGTGGCTCAGTGGGTTAAAGCCGCTGCCTTCGGCTCAGGTCATGATCCCAGGGTCCTGGGATCGAGGCCCACATCGGGCTCTCTGCTCAGCAGGGAGCCTGCTTCCTCCTCACTCCTCTCTCTCTGCCTGCCTCTCTGCCTACTTGTAGTCTCTCTCTCTGTGTCAAATGAATAAATAAAATCTTAAAAAAAAAAAAGAAATAAAATTGAAGCTATTATGCAGGACATCCCCTAAATTTCCTTAATGTTTCATTCTGAAATTTACCAATGGCTAGTCCTCCTCTCTAGCCTCTGAGGAAAAAGGATCCTTCTTAGACAAATTAGCCTATCTTTGTAATCCCTTCCACATCCATCAAGGGCTTCACTACATGAAGAGGACTATGTCCTCTCTTCCCTGTACTGAATCTCTCTTTTCCTACTGGATCATTCTTCTCTACTATTTCCATCTTTAAAAAAAAATTCACAGTAATAAGTTTTTCTTAATGAAACAAATTGAAGAGGATACAAACAGAAAGATATTCCATGTTCATGAACTCGAGGAATCAATATTGTTAGAAAGTTTCTATTACCCAAAGCAATCTAGAGTTTTCATGCAATCCCTATCAAAATACGAAAAGCACTTTTCACAGAACTAGAACAAATAATCCTAACACTTGTATGGAACCACAAAAGATCCCAAATAATCAAAGCAATCTGAAAAAGAACAAAGCTAGAGGTATCACGATCCCAGATTTCAAGATAGACTACAAAGCTAAAGTAATCAGAACAGTATGATACTAGCACAGAAATAGGCCAAAGAACAACATAACAGAATAGAGTCCAGCAATAAGTCCACACTTTTATGGTCAATTAATCAATGAAAAAGGAGGCAGGAATACCTAACAGGAAAAGAGTCTCTTTAATGATGTTGGAAAGACAGCACAGCTACATGCAAAAGAATGAAACTGGACCACTTTCTTACACCATAGACAAAAATAAACTCAAAATGGATTAAAGACCTAAGTATGAGATCTGAAACCACAAAATTCCTAAAAGAAAATATAAAGCAGTAATTTTTTTGACATCACAGCCATAGAAACAATTTTTCCAAATATGTCTCCTTTGGCAAGGAAAACAAAAAGCAAAATTAAACTATTGGGCCTACACCAAAATAAAACGCTTTTGTACAGTGAAGGAAACCACCAACAAAACAAAAAGGCAACCTACCAAGTGGTAGAATTTGTAAATGAGATATCCAATAAGCAATTAATATCCAAAATATATGAAGAACTTACACAGCTCAACATCAAAAAAACAATACAATAAAAAAAATAGACAGAAAACCTGAACAGACCTTTTTGCAAAGAAGACATATAGACATATGGCAAACAGACATATGAAAAAATGCTCAACATCATTAATCAGCAGGGAAATGCAAATTAAAACCACAATGAGATATCACTTCATATCTGTCAGATGGCTAAAGTAAAAAATAAGAAATTACAAGGTGTTGGTGAGGATGTGGAAGAAAAGGAACATTCATTCACTGTTGGAGGGAATGAAAATTGGTACAGCCACTGTGAGAAATGGTATGGAGGTTCCTCAAAAAATTACAACTAAATTTTTAGTTGTGTAAACACAATTTTTTAGTGTAAACACACACACACACACACACGTACATACAATGCAATATTATTCAGCCATAAAAAAGAATGAAATCTTGCCATTTGCAACAACACAGATGGACCGAGAGGGTATAATGAATGCTAAGTGAAATAAGCCAGTCATAGGAATACAAATACTGTATTTCACTCTTATGTGGAAATTAAGAAACAAACAAAAAACAACGAAAAAAAGACGAAAAACCCCAAGACTTTTTCTTTCAGCTTCTTTTTAAATTATGTTCAATTAGCCAGCATATAGTAGTACCTCAGTAGTTTTTGATGTAGTGTTCAACGATTCCTTAGTTAACACCCAGTGCTCATCACCACAGGTGTTCTCCTTAATACCCAACACCTGGTTATCCCATCCCCTCACCGCATCCCCCCCCTTTTTTTTTAAGATTTTTATTTTATTTTATTTATTTGACAGAGAGAGAGAGATCACAAGTAGGCAGAGAGGCAGGCAGAGAGAGAGGAGGAAGAAGGCTCCCGGATGAGCAGGGAGCCTGATGTGGGCCTTGATCCCAGGACCCTGAGATCATGACCTGAGCCAAAGGCAGAGGCTTTAACCCACTGAGCCACCCAGGCGCCCCCCGCCCCCCCTTCTGCAACCCTCAGTTTGGTTCCTGGAGTACAGAGTCTCTCATCATTTGTCTCCCTGTCTGATTTCTTCCTATTCGGTTTTCCCTCCTTTCCCCTGTGGTCCTCTGTGCTATTCCTTATGTCCCAAATATGAATGAAACTAAACAATAATTGTCTTTCCCTGTTTGACTTATTTCACTTCGCATAATCCCGTCTACTTCCATCCATGTCAATGCAAATGGTGGGTATTCATCCTTTCTGATGGCTAATATTCCATTACATGTAAGAACCACATCTTCTTTATCCATTCGTCTGTTGAAGGGCACCTCAGCTCCTTCCACTGTTTGGCTATTGTGGACATTGCTGCTATGAACCCTGGGGTGCATGTGTCCCTTCTTTTGACTATATCTGTATCTTTGGGGGTAAATATCTAATAGTGCAATTGCTGGGTCATAGGGTTTTATTTTGTTTTGCTTTTTACAGTAGCTCTATTTTTAATGTCTTGAGGAACCCCCATACTGTTTTCCAGAGTGGCTATATCAGCTTGCATTCTCACCAACAATGTAAGAGGGTTCTCCTTTCTCCACATCCTCACCAACACTGGTTGTTTCCTGGCTTCTTAATTTATGCCATCCTAACTGGTGTAAGGTGGTATCGCATTGTGGTTTTGATTTGTATTTCTCTGATGGCTAGTGATGTTGAACATTTTTTCATGTGTCTGTTAGCCACGTGTATGTCTTCTTTGGAGAAGTGTCAGTTCATGTCTTCTGCCCATTTACTGACTGGGTTATTTGAAAAAAGCAGACTCTTAAACACAGATAATGAACTAGTTGTTTTCATAGAAGAAGGGGGTGGAAGGATGATGAAGGAAGTTGATAAGGGCATTAATATTACACTTATCTTGAGGAGCAATAAGAAATGTGTGACACTACCGAGTCATTGTGTTGTACACCTGAAACTACTGCAGCACCGTGTGTTATACTTGAATAAAAAAAATTACAGAAATAATTTTTTTAGTGAAACAAACAAAAACCTTTATCAATCATCCAACATGCTCTAACCGGCACTCTATGCTCCTCTTTCTATTAAGCCAAACTCCTAGAAAAGACCTGAGACCCTACAATTTTATTCCTAATTCATTTTTCCATTCATTGGATTTGGTTTCCATACCTATCATACAATTACAATAGCTCTCATCAAGATACCCAAAGATCACCTATGCCAAATAGAATGGACTCTTTAAAAATCTACCCTAGTTTCCTTATAGCATGTGACATTGTCGATGGCCCCTTCTGATTTTTACGTCTCTCTTCTTCCCTCACTTCCATAATACCCCTCTCTTCACTAGGTCTCGTTTTTCTTCCTGCTCTTTAAAAATCTCCTTTCCTTTGTCTCTTCCACCGTTTAGCTTTAAATACAGATAATAGTACAAGATTCTAGTATTATGCACCATTCTATCTATAAAATATCTTCAGTAAGTAAATAAGCATGTAGGTAGAAAAAGATGTAAGTGATTTCTAATTCAGAAGCCAGACTGATTTTCTAAACTCCAGACCTTCAAATATCGAATTATATAATGATGTCCTGCATTTGGGAATCCCACAGGCATCTTAATTTTAGCATGTCAAAAAACTGAATTTATCTGATGCCCAACTCCTAACAATTAAGCTAGTTCTACTAAAAAATGATGGTAAAGGCTCTCTCTGCTGAGAAAGTATAGAAATGGGAGTGGAATTGTATATTTAAATAGTGAGAAAGTTTGAAATAATTGCTATAGGAATAGAGAAAATGAACAGGAGAAAAAGAACAAGAAAAGCTAACAAACAGAAATAAGGTTACAGTTAGATACTCTCATATTTCTAATGGACTCAAATATACAAAATTCTCTGAATATCCCCAGCAAGCTTTTGAACCCAGGGGGAAAAGAAGTTCAGCACTATTTATTCTTCTGTAATTACAGAACAACAAGAACAGGCACATGATTAACATACGTAATCCCAGAGCTTAAGCAAATAAATTTCACTGTTCTCACATTTTAAAAATTGCAGACTTTCACATTAACATATTATGTACAATAACTCACTTAGAAGAATACTTGAAAACATCATGGCATTAATTGGGTATATAAGTATAAATGAATAGAAAAGGATGTGGTTCTAATTGTAAATAATTGTGGTTCTTACTCCTGACAGGAAAGTAGGTTTGACTTTGAACTGGATGAACATTGCCTCTAACTGCCCTGAGTCTGGAAACTGTTGCCACTGATTTGTTCCCATCAGTCTGTCTGCATTATGCTTCAGGTAAAGCCTGTCATAGAACGCCTGCCTATATTCATTCTTTGGCAGTTCTATTCAGCCACTGTTTTGATGTTGTCTTTAATCCATCTTCCTCAAATAACCAATCAGAATAATCTAATTGTAATAAACATTTCTCCCCCATCAATCAAGAGATTATATTACAGAACCCTTACAACAATCCTTCACATACATACACATCTACAGAGAGCACACAAGTAAACAAACACATCATTAATCCATGGGTAAATGATTTTAGGATAGGCATATATACCAAACATTAGTATCTTCCTATGTACCACGTGAAATGCTAAATGAAAAGCAATTTTCTTATTTATTCCATTAGGATGATTTTCAATTCTGTTATTACTATCATACATTCCTGGCAGCCTCTTGTATCCTAAAGAACATTTTATGTTAAACTATGTGAAATTATCTCAGCCACTAGAGCAGAGTTGTTAAATTTCTTATCATTTAATCAAGCCTATTATTTATTTCTCACTATATAAGTACTTTCAAAGACAGGAACCATCCAAAAACATAGAATGTGCTTTATTCCCCAAGAATTCCTTCCAGTTATGTGGGAGAGAAAACCTTTAGGCTCCTAATGGGAACGTTTTAGATTATAGAGCTGGGCCTGAGAATTAAACCAACACAGTGTGGAGATTCCTCAAAATATTAAAAATAGAGCTACCCTATGAAACTGCAATTGCACTACTGGGTATTTACCCCAAAGATACAGATGTAGTGAAAAGAAGGGCCATATGTACCCCAATGTTCATAGCAGCAATGTCTACAATTGCCAAACTGTGGAAAGAGTCAAGATGCCCTTCAACAGACGAATGGATAAAGAAGATGTGGTCCATATATATACAATGGAATATTACTCAGCCATCAGAAAGGATGAATACCCAAATTTTGTATCAGCATGGATGGGTCTGGAGGAGATGATGCTGAATGAAATAAGTCAAGCAGAGAAAGTCAATGATCATATGGTTTCACTTACTTGTGGAACATAAGGAATAAGATGGAGGACTCTACGAGAAGAAAAGGAAAAGTGAATTGGGGTAAACTGGAGGGGGAGATGAAAGATGAGAGACTGTGCACTCTGAGAAAGAAATTGAGGATTATGGAGGGGAGGGGGAAGGGGGATGGGTAAGCCTGGTGGTGGGTATTAAGGAGTGCACGTATTGCATGGAGCACTGGGTGTGGTGCATAACCAATGAATCTTAGATCACTGAAAAAATAAAGTTAAAAAAAAGAATTAAACCAACACAAGGCAGATCAAGTGGAGAAAAGCAAACGAATTCTATTATTTTTACATATACATAGGAGCCTTTGTTGGAAAAACGAAGACCCTACGGAGTGGTTCGGACCAAGAGCTTCTAAGCCTTTTAACAGAGAATTTACAGAAAATTGAAAAGAAAAAGGAAAAGGGATCTAATAAGCTTTGAGGGGTAATAAACTGTGGGAAAGTGGCTAGGAAATATATGGGGGAATCTAACTGAAGATCAGGGTTATTTTAGATTTCTTTGTACAGATCCATTTTGGAGTCAACTCCCAACCTCCAATGATAAAAAAAATGTTCTCTTCCTGGTAGAGGGAGTGTATCTTCCTCATGGGAAATATTATGACCTCCCTTAGGTAGAAAAAGAGGTCAGAGTACCCTTCCTGTATCTACTATTTCTCAAGTGCCTTCAGCTCACAATAATCAATATGCCAAAGCGGCACGTTTTGGGTTGGTACGGTTTTTTTGTTTTGTTTTAAGATTTTATTCACTTGACAGAGAGAGAGAGAGATTACAAGTAGGCAGAGAGGCAGGCAGAGAGAGAGGAGGAAGCAGGCTCCCTGCTGAGCAGGCAGCCCGCCGCTGGGCTCGATCCCAAGACCCTGTGATCATGACCTGAGCTGAAGGCAGACGCTTTAACCCACTGAGCCACCCAGGTGCCCGCGGTGGTATGCTCTGATCCTTTTCACAGACTTTACCAAAGGTTTATAAAAGCTCCAACTCAATCTAAAACTTTATACTTTTCTCTTTTATATCTTTCTCTTCGTCAGGTGGGAAAAAATGTTAATGAGTAGTCGTGTTGAGGGCCTCAGGTTTTCAGATAACTAGAAGGATTCACTGGATTCAGCACAGAGTCATACTTATGCTAAGATTTATTAGACTGAAAAGATACAAGGCAAAATCAGCAAAGGGAAGAGAACACAGGGTGTAGTCCAGTGGAACCCAGGCACAAGCTTCCAGGAGTCCTCTCCCTGTAGTCACAGATGATGCACTCAGTTCTTCCAGCAGTGAATTCTGACAATGTGTGTGAGGTACTATCTACCAAGGAAACTCATCAGAGACTCAGTGCCTAAAGTTTTAATTAGTCTGCCTAGTATGTACCAAAATCCAGATTCCCAGAAGGCAAGCAGTTGTTCAGCACAAACCACATTCTTTGTACAAAAGGTCTAGGCACCATGAACTACACCTTATCATTTACGGAAAATTTCTTACTTGATTATCATTAAAGTTCCCAGATGCCAAACAAGGACCTATTTTGGAAGCAGACCTAAGGAAACAGTCTCTGGTTTACTATGTTAACTCCTTTCTTCCCAGTAGTAAAATGGCCAAAGAATAGACAGAAAGGAAAAGAATTATTAAAGAATGCATTGTAACAATGCATTTAGAAAATGGTAGAAAAGAACTCTCTCCCTTTAAAACTGATTGGCTTTGGCTCCCAATGGCTTCCTTTTTAATTACTGCAGTGTTTGCATTCAAATTATAACTACAGACAGCCTACTCATATCAATAAGGCATATGAATAAGGCATTAAAATGAAAACAGAAAATGAAAAAGAGAGTCTATTTTTAAAAAGTAGTATGGATAGGATCTACCATAAATTCTAGCTTTAACTGTTCACACATAAGATCATAATTTCACATATGTGGATTACAAAAGAAATATTTACCAACTTAAAATTACAAAAGTGGAAAAACTGGACTAGGTAGGAGAATAATGGGATAAATTTACAGAATTAAGAAATGAGTTCCATCTAGTATATGAAAATCTTCCTACCTGCCTTCTTCCTATTTCTCATATTCATGAAGAATTACTAAACCTACATTGAAATAGTTTCCATTAAAGGACAAAAAGTAGACTACTGTGTAGGTGACAACAATGATTATCTGTTCATTGGTATCACTAACATATAAAACACAGATTCTCCTCTCTCTTATTTGATAGTCAACGCATACAAAGGATTGGACACCTTAAAGAATATTTAAAAATGAAAACTTCACCCCAAGTAAGCCAGGATACTCAGAATATTTATTTTAAATAAACATTTTCATCTACTATTATGTACTTTGTGTGAGACCTGTCAGGGTAATGAGAAAATAGCAACACTTTAATGACTCAAAAACAACATTCCAGGGAAACAGTAGCATATCAGGGAAAGGACATGAATCGCAGACTTGAGATCAAATCCCAGCTCTGTCACTCTATGACCTTAGGAGAAATGCTTAAAATCTGTGAGCCAAGGCAACTAAATTTATAAAGAGGACTCTAGAACATCTACATATCAGAAGAATGATGACCTACTCAGAATCAATTGGATAAACATCTGGAAGACTGATAGGCACATTTTATGAACTCAGCAATGGCAAGGGTTTATTACTAACTAGAAACAACATTAAAATTAAGAGATGTAGGTACCTGGGTCACCCAGTTGATTAAGCAATTCAGTGTCTGCCTTCAGCTCAGCTCATGCTCCCAGGATCCTGGGATCAAGACCTGCATTGGCTCCCCGCTCAGTGGGAGTCTGCTTATTTGTCTCCCTCTGTCCCTCCCCACTACTTGTACATGCTTTCTCTCAAATAAATAAATAAAATCTTTCAAAAAAAATTAGAGAGGTACTCCAATGCCTGTATTATAAAGATGAGGAAATTGAGGGATGAGGACATAATCAATCTAAGATAAGGGAAGTAGTTTACAGCAGAGAAAGAACTAGTCACAGGTCCCTAATATTTGAACCAATATTCATTCCACTTCACTGTATTACTGACTTGGATACTAGCCAAGCAACCTCTTAAATAATTAAATAAGTTACCATGTTCTTTCCTGAGACAGGAGGAAATCCTAAATAGGAATTATACAATCTCTGATGCATGGATGTGTCTGCAACATTTTTAAAACTGAAAGGGGGAAAAAAAAATCACAGAACAGAGTTGACTTGGTTAAAACAAAATCAGGCATAGAATAATTATACCCTTCTATGTTCAAGACACTGGCTAGGCACTAAGGAAAATATTACATGAGAAACAGTGATTGTGATAAATATGAGCAGGAGAGAAGAGACATCAACATTAGCTAGCAGAATTTAAATAAGTGAATTTAAGAGAAACTACTCTGATCATCAAGAACTCATAAAGAAAGGCACATAAAATAAGGAGACAGGGCGCCTGGGTGGCTCAGTGGGTTAAAGCCTCTGCTTTCGGCTCAGGTCATGATCTCAGGGTCCTGGGATCGAGGCCCGCATCGGGCTCTCTGCTCAGCAGGGAGCCTGCTTCCCCCTCTCTCTCTCTGCCTGCCTCTCTGCCTCCTTGTGATCTCTCTCCCTCTGTGAAATAAATAAATAAAAAATTAAAAAAAAAAAAAAAATAAGGAGACAATGAGCAAACTCAAGTGTGAAGAAAAGAAAAGATTGGGTCACTGACAAAGGACAGGCATTTAAGACCAAAGGTAGCACTGGCAAGAGCCACAGACTGGGCCATCAGGGCTATTCATGAAGAGTAGAAGTTCAAGAGGGCTAAAAAGAGATTAAAAAGTAAGGTCAGAAACCAGATTGGGAGAATGGTGAAATCTAGTTTAAGCTTTCAAAAGTTTTTCAGCAAGAGAATAACATGATCAGATATGTGCTTGTGAAAGATTAATCACCAAAGGACATTATGCTAACACTAGGATATTAAAATATTATAGCAACATTAAAAATAATTGAAGATCCTTTTAAAGCAGGAATGGACTTTTAGAATCAATTTTTTTCTCATCTGAATTCAATTTCGGCAATCAAATTCAATAGAGCTGGCTTATAATAGATAAGAACCATTGATGGCATTCAAGAGACGAGGGGGAAAAGAAGGAAAAAGAAAAACACCACTTGTCAGTTTTAGTCTTTCTGAAGAAAATACAGGTATGTTTCCATTTAACCCAATAAACATTTACTGCACTCAGCAACAACCAAGCTGGTGAGACACAGAGATGAATAAGATGGCATGGTTCTACATTCTACTGTTACAGAGAACCATACAGTGTGGTTAGGCAAACAGACACATAACAGTTATTTTTAATAAATGTGATACATATGAGCAATTTTTTCTTCTGTATTTCAAGTTCTGCCTCTCTTCCCAATTTATGCTACCTAATCTATAGTTAGAGTTCATTCTTCAGTGTCTTCATCTGTCCTTATCTTTATACAACGTTTTTTAACAATGATTCTTTGTCAAAAAGAAAAGAGCCCTGAGCTAACACCATTAGGTGATGGCTAAGGGAACAAAAAGAAGAAGTTGCTAGTGAAAATAATAAAGACAAAGAGCAAAAACAGGGAGGCGGGGGAACAAAGAGGCAGAAACATAGCTAGAGAGAAAATGAATGCCTATGCCAGATCTCAGAACTCAAACAACAGCCAACACCAGGAGGGCAAGAGTATGCATAGCACTCTTGTCCTCTGCTTCCCTTTGGTGCCTTCCTTCGTGTTCAGAACATTGGTGTTGGCAGGGGAAATGTGGTTGAGAGGAGAATGGGGAAGAAGGAAGAGATTAAAAAGAGAATCTGATCAACTAGACACCTCTCCCAAAAAGTCTTTGTAAGAACTTAAAATAACTTGATTCTGTAATATTTGAAAAAAGAATGATCCCAAATTAGGGGCAAGCCAAATGGAAATGCAGCCATTTGTAAAGGTTCTATTTACAAATAAAAATTAGTGGAGAGAAGAAGCCAATTGTTCAATTTTCCTAAACAGTTTGACAAAAGCCTTTTCTAAATTCTAGGACAAAAAATTATACCTATACATTTTTCTTTTAATTTTTATAATTGCTAGCCTTTGAGTTGTAGATACATCAGATCTATGGTATAACACACGCACACATCACACATTTTTTGGTACACTAGAGTAAATGTGTGTACTATAAAATTATGTGTTTGTATTATACTCACTTTATCAAAAATTAAAAAACAAGTTTAAATTTTAATTATTATAAAGATTAAGAGTTTTTGTATCTTGCATTGATGACAAGTACATTTGAAAAATAAATGTTCTGATTCCCAAGTCTCCTTGGTTGGAAACACCATTCTTAATCATAAAATTTCTCATATAAACACATACAAACCACAATAGAATGATGTGTTTTACAACACAGTTTCTAGAAACCTAGCACAGTGAAAGTAGCAACTACCTCATCAAAATTATACACCAAAACAAAAATGATATTTAAAGTATAGACAAATATAAAGCTCAATTCTTCATAAGGACAAAAATGGTGACATTAAAGTTAATAAGTAACAAACAAGCCTCAAGTAGAACACCGTTCAAAACAGAATTCAATTAATTATCTTAATACTGACTCTGTGAACAAAGACAAGACTAATTCCAGCCCAATATATGACTTCCTTAAAGCAGACACAAGATGAACACACTAACTGAACAGGGATATTACATCCAAAATGAGATGCAAATACCTCAGCAAGAGGAATGATTCAAGCGCAGAAAAAAAATTAAAATTTTATTTATATTTTTTGTATTTATTAAAATTAAACTCTTTTCCAGCATGTTGGAATATTTTAGGTACCATGTGACCAGTTAATTGCAAGTATAGATGATTTACTTTAAACTAAGCTAAAATGGACAGGAAGCTTTAAAAACAAAAACCTGCAAATAAACTATGCATCGAGGGGTGCCTGGGTGGTGCAGTCAGTTAAGTGTCTGACTCTTAGTTTCAGCTCAGGTCGCAAGCTCAGTGTCATGAGAATGAGCCCCATGTTGAACTCGGTGCTCAGTGCACAGACTGCTTAAGACATTCTCTCCCTCTGCCCCTCCTCCCTACGCTCACTCTCTCAAATAAATAAATCTTAAAAAAAAAAAAACTACACATTGAATATAACATTACTAATGTATGGATAGGTATTTGTAAATGTGACATGAGGATTAACATGAATTCAACTAGCATTCACTGAGTGCCAACTATGGACACAAGGCTAGGCTCAAGGGCTATGAAAAATATAAGGCAAGGTCATGTTTCTCAGCTAAAAGAAAACCTGATTACTGGCACTGGGGCTTATGACCTGACTGACAGCAGTCAGCCCCCATCCCTACCTCCTCCTAATATATTTTCCTATTTCATAGAGGCTACAAAACTCAATGTTTAGCACTCCCTCAAGCTAGGCTTGGGGGGGGTGGCAAATTAGACTCAATATAGTGAGAATTAGAACGTAGAAATGAGATAGAGACAATATACTTGCAAATTTGGCTATTTGCTACTGGCCAGCAATGTCTTAGAGATAGGATTTATTTTGTTCCATAGTGAATATCCCCCTTTGTGCTACTCTTTCTTAGAAGCCTAAACAAGACTACATCTGCCAGTATTATTATAAACAACTATTGCATAAAATACCTAGAGCAGTTCTATTTCCCACACTAACCCCTACCTGATGTTACAAAGTTCTGTTTTTAATGTGTAAACAAAAGAAGAGATTTAATAGGATTTCACCTGAAATTCTCAGCTTCTCAATTAAACCATGCCCCATTCACCTCTATTGGGAAATTAGCCTGACATATTCTTGCATGTTTTGATAAACTCATTCATTTCTATATAATTTAGGTGTTTTATGAACTGATAGTGAGAGAACAACTAATCAATTTTCCACAGTCAGGAGAACTAAGGGAAGTCTCTGAATAAAGGAACTCAAACCAAGCAAAACAAGCATGGTAGCCCCAAAATACAGGTACAGGAAGCCAAACTGGGCCATCACTCATTGGGATCTATTTAAAACTTTTTAGAGTCATGATTGGTGGAAAGTAGAATATATACTTAAAATCTGTGAGTCAATTTTTCTTAAGCAAAATATATATTAATGATCTTTAATAACTGACTCAAACCTTTTATCAGTTAGGGATTGGCCACAAAATATCAGGGGCCACTGTCGGAACCATGTCACAAATAATTCTTCCTTTACAAATAGAACCTTCTCTCTTTTCTATCCTTCTAATTTGACTATGTATACTATTATCATTTTCTTTTTGCCAAATGAAGCAGACACATAAAAAGACATTAATCCCAAATAACAGGTTCCTCGGTCTTTCTCAGTGATTAAAAATAATTATTTCTCCACAAATCCTAGGAGAACATATTTGCTTCATACAACTACAGTTTCCTTGTACTTTTTAATGAAACATGACACTAAGCTTAAGAAAAGTACAGAACAGAAAATAATATTCAATTAATTAAATACATTCATCTCTTTGTGAAGAAATAAAATATTAACTTCTGTTTCATTAGCCATGATTTTCACTACATGAAACATTTTTAAATACACATTTCTTCAGAGTGTTCAACTTATTGCACAAGGGGACCCATAATTAACATCTAGGCCCCAGCAACACACTGGGGAAATTTTGACTCTGGCACACATTTCTCAAGTACATCTGTGTTTTCCTCATTTTTCTCACACTCTATTAGACTGATAATTTTAGCTCTGCAACTCTGATGTTTAAATAAAGTAGGCACTTTGGGAGAAGAAAATTTGAATATAGATAGGATAAAACCATTCTGCCTTAAGCAGATTGGTATTTGGGACTGCTTTTGATTGAGGTGGAACAACCTCTGATTAACACATTTGCTATGAAATGCAATAGGACAAAGCAGGTATCACTAAAAGACAGACACCTGTGTCTTACCAGTATTGATGCAGCAGCTGAGAGGACCAAGATAAAGTATACAGTCCAACTAAAGAAATATGTCATCTCTAATTACATTACATGTAGTGAAAAGGAGAACTTAAATGTAACCTAACACTTAATATTATTGCTCTACATCATTATAGAGCATTACAGTTTATTGGAAACAGATCAGACACATTATCTTATATGATACAATAGCACTGTGCACTTGAGAGAAATCAACTTTTCTTGATTTCTCAATTTTGATTTCTTGGGAGAAATCAAAGCTAAGGAAGCCTAAATTAGATGAAAGAGCCCTATTTTCTCTTTTTAAAGTAAATACTGTTTCAAATAAAAATAACAATCCCTTGAGATCCCACCTCACATCCATTAGGATGGCTACCATTAGAAAAAACAAAAACCAAAAAATAACAACAACAACAAAAAACAGAACAACAAGTGTTGATAAGAACATGGAGAAATTGGAATCCTTGTGCATTGTTGGAATATAAAATGATACAGCCACTGTAGAAAAAAGTATGGTGGTTCCTCACAAGATTAAACACAGAATCACCTCATGATCTAGTAATTCTATTTTTGGATATGTACACCAAAAAATTGGAAGTAGAGTCTCAAAGAGATATTTATACACTCATGTTCATAACAGTATTATTCACAATAGCTAAAATGTGGAAGCAACCCAGGTCTCCATCAACCGATACGTGGATAAGCAAAATGTGGTATACACATAGAGTGGAATATTATTCAGCCTTGAAAAGGAAGGAAATTTTGAAATATGCTGCAATACAGATGAACTTTGAGGACATTATGTTAAGTGAAGTAAGCCAAGCACAAAAAGAAATACTGTATGATTCCACTTATATGAGGTACTCAGAGTAATCAAACTCATAAAGATAAAGTATAATAGTTATAATGCTGGTTGCCAGAAACTGGGGGGAGTTGGGGTTGGTTAGGATGGGGAGTGGGAGTTAATATTTGATACAGAGTTTCAGTGGGGATGAGGACGGATGACTGTACAACAACGTAAATTTATTTAATACCACAGAACTGTACATTTAAAAATGGTTAAGATGGTAATTTTATGATTTGTATATTTTACCACAATAAAAAAAAAGAAAAATAATAAACCCTTTCCTGACTCCAGTCGATGTTCTTGGAAGGGCTGGCTACGATGGATGTTTCTTTAATCAGCTCTTGATAAAATCCAATACTACCATACTCCCACCATATAGTCAAGTCATATTCAGACCAAGTAAAATCAGCGTGCTTTCTATACCAATGGGAATTCAAGTTATGGCTCCTAATCCAATTTCATACCATCCAATCATATTCCCACCTGTTAAGTTCCACCTATATTTAAATTAAGTAAAATTAAAATTAAAAAGTCACACTGACCTCATTTCAAGTGCTCTATGAGTACAGACGGCTAACATGTTCAACAGCACAGATACAAAACATCTCCATCATTGCTGAAAGTGCTACTGGACAATGCTAATCTGGGGCAACCATTGATTCATATCAACATGACTTGATATTCTTTACAATTTTTCTTCTCCTTTGTATGTATAGGTAGAGCTCCTTTCTTGTTCTTAATGTTCTGCTTGTTCTTAATTATATAATCTTTTAAAAAAATAAATTGCGTAAATTTTACCTAAGAGTGAAAAAAATTCTATTTGTTCTCAAAAATCAATACTTAGGACACATGTTTTGTGGAAACAATATGACTGAACATGATTCAGTGGCGTTTTTAGTGTAGATCTGATCGAAGTTTATTTTATTTTGATATTTGGTTTTAATTATTATCTTAGCTGAAATACATACCTGACCTGTCAGTGTTAATAATTTACCTAGAGAGTTTGTGGATTTTTTAAAATATCAATTGGAAATAAAGACAGCATTATTAATTCCTTTCCAAACAGATACTTTTCCTTTCCTTGAATTACTGCCTGGACTATTAGCCCTACTACATTGCTGAATAGAAGGGAAGTGTCTGCTTCATTTCCAATCAGTACTTCACTATTAAGTACAGCGTGTGCTATAGGTTTTTAGCAGATACTCTTCAGTATCAGGAAGTTTCCCTCTCTTCCTTTTTACTAAAAGTTTCCCTAAATTAATGGATGCTGAACTTTCATAAATACTTTATCTCTATCCATTGAGACACTAATATAATTTTCTCTTATACTGATTACAAGTGTTAAAACAACTGGGCACTGCTATAAGGAACCAAATATATGGGAATGATACATAAACATGATACCAATCTTTTGTTCCATATATGATCTGTGAATATCTTCCCCCAGTGTGGCTTATTCTTTTCATTTTCCGAATGCAGCCAAGTGTAAGGGAGAAATTTTTAATTTTGTTCAAGTCTGATTTATAATAGTTTCATTTATGATTGATGCTTTTGGTGTCCTAGCAAGAATCTTTGTTTACAGGGTGCCTGGGTGGCTCAGTGGGTTAGGCCTCTGCCTTTGGCTCAGGTCATGATCTCAAGGTCCTAGAATCAAGCCCCGCATCGGGCTCTCTGCTCAGCAGGGCGCCTGCTTCCCCCTCTCCCTCTGCCTGCCTCTCTGCCTACCTGTGATCTCTCTCTCTTTGTCAAATAAATAAAATCTTAAAAAAAAAAAAAAAGAAGAAGAAGCTTTGTTTACCCAGTGTTGTGAGTCATAATACAGTCATAGTAAGTACATAGTAAGTCAAGTAAGATTTCTTTTGGAAGGTTTGTTGTTGTTGTTGTTGTTGTTTTTAAGTAAGCTCTACGCCAAACGTGGGGCTTGAACTCACAACCCTGAGATCAAGAGTCATATGCTCTATTGACTGATCCAGCCAGGTGCCCCTGGTAGTAATTCTTTAAACTGTTTCACTTTCTTGCTCAGTATTAGTTATATACCTATTACTCTTCTTTTAGTAGTTACCATAGAGATTACTATATGCATTCTTCACTTACTAATACACAAAGTAGATTACTAATTTTACAACACCCTTCATTTAGAATCAAAGACCCATAGAGGAGCCATCATCCCCCAGATGAGTGCATGGAAGCTCTATTCCAAATAGACATAGCCAAAGGACTGAGGCTCCCTTTTCCTAAGCAGCCCCCCCACACACACCAATCATGGGGCAGAAGACATCGTAGACTTGGATTGATCCTGTCCCAGTTCTCTCATACAATGAAGATTCCACACAGAAGGGGCTAGCTGAGAGATCAGGGATTACCAACCCCACTTAGCACCACACCTGAAGAGCTGGGGTATCACCCCAGAGGGAAGCAGGCTACCGTTCCTGAGCTCAGCTCCAGTACAGTGACACAGAGGGTCTATTGAGAGGAAGTTATATAAACAGAGAATCTGACAGTTTTGACTAAGGGGAATGACTTTATTTGTAAAAGAACATAAATTACAGTCTAAGGATGATATCAAAAAACAATAAAGACAGTTAAGAAGAGATTATATGATTCTGATTTCTTGGGATCAGAAAACGCTTCCAAAGACTGGCAACACCATACCCTCACAAAGAAGCCCAACTTTATTGAATCAGTCTGTGGTACAATTTATATCCCAGGGAAAAGAAAGGAAAGAAGGGAAAGGAAGAGAGAGAGAGAGAGGGAGGGAGGCAGGCAGGCAAAGGCAGAGGGGAAGGAAGGAAGGAAGGAAGGAAGGAAGGAAGGAAGGAAGGAAAGGAGGGAGGGAGGGAGAGAGGGAGAGAGGGAAAGAGAAGAGAAGACAAGACAAAAGGCAATCAGCTAGCAATTAATGGAGAGGATAAAACCTAGGTGGGATATCAACAGAGTCAGACTAGACAGAAGTTTAATGGGGAGCTCAGGGAACTAAAAAGTGAAAGAGAGCCCAGCTAAAACCACAATCATCCCTGCTGGTCATGGAGACTCTGCACATACTCAAGGCTGCACCCTCTGAGAAGTAACATCAGAAACTGCACACTGCAGGGAAAATAAGTTCCACTGAACTACTCCAGTCAATTCACTAAACTCATAAAAAGGCAAATAATAACAGCAAACCCCAGAAGGTGGAGAGTTAGTAACCAGACTAAATACATTACATAATATGTCCAATTTCAACAAAAATCAGTAGACATGAAAAGAAATTTTAAAAGTATAACTTATTCTAAGAAATAAAAAAGACAATTGAAACTACCTTTGAGGGGGACTGGATTTTGAACTTAAAATTTTATTAAAATCTACTGCAAGTGTGCTCAAAGTGCTAAAGGAAACCATTTTTTTTAAATGAAAGGTATGTACGATGACAATGTCATAGAGAATAGCAATAAAAAGGCAGAAATTATCTTTAAATATGGAAATTCTGAAATTGGAAAGTCCAGTTAGTTTAATGAAAAATTCACTTGAAAGGCTCAGTAGATTTGAGCTAGCAAAAAATAATAATAAAAATAAATATAAAATTTTTTTAAAAATCCAAAGACTTTTTTTTAATGATTTATTTATTATTTGAGAGAGAGGGCATGCGAGAGAGAGGGCATGCAAGGGAGAGGGGCAAAAGGAGAGAGACTCTCAAGCAGACTCCCTGCTGAGCAAGGACCACCTCCCCCCCCCCATGGCCACACACAGGGATCAACCTCACAACCCTGAGATCATGACCTGAGCTGAAATCAAGAGTTGGACGCTTAACCAACTGAGTCACCCAGGTGCCCCCCAAAATCCAAAAACTTAAAGATAAATCAATGGAGATCATACCATCTGAAAAAAGACAGAGAAAAAAGGAATACAAATGAACAAAGCCTCAAAGAAATGTGGAATACTAACATATATGCAATAGAAATACTAGATGCGATTGAGAGAAAGAAACAAAAAATATAAGAAAAAATAATGGCTAAGTTCCCAAATTTAAAGAAAAATGTTAAGCTATACTGATGATTTATCCTACTTGTAGGATAAATACAAAAACCTTCACCCAAACATACCAGAGTCAAAACTGAAGGCAAAGACAATGAGAAAATCTGGAAAGCAGCAAAAGAAAAGTGGCTCATCATGAATAAGGAATGCAATAGGATCAAAAGATGACTTCTCATGAGAAACAAGTAAGAACAAAAACCAGTGGGATGGCATATTCAAAGTGTGAAGAAAGTCAACTAAAATCTTATACCCAGCAAAACTATCTTTTTAAAATGAGGTGCAATAAAGACATTCTCAGATCAACAAAAAATGAGAAAATGTGTTGCTAGTAAACCAGCCTTATAAGAAATATTTGAGGAAGTTTTTCAGGTTGAAAGCAATTGATATCCAATATAATTCAAATCCACACATATAAAAAAAGAGTGCCAGTACAGTCCACTGACTCCACCACCACAGTCACAGATGACTGTACCAATGATTAATGCTGAACCCAAAATAGCAATGGCTCAAGTTTTCCTATTTTGTGACCTAAAGAGTCTCAATGAGAGCATCAGTGTGGTAACATATATAAAATTGTTTTCTCCATGAATCCCTTAGGGCAGCTGTCCAGATAGTTTCTCACCTCCCTACATCAAACTGCCCATTTGACTGTGTTCCAGTTTACTATAACCTAGGAGGAACAAATATAACTGGACAATGTGACATAAGTCTGTAAAACTATAAAAATATTGTTTAGATTTTCAATCACCAAATACAAATTTCTATATGAAGATATTTCTGCTGGGGTTTTTTTGTCTTCTTATGACTCTTTACTTTGACATTTATTGCTCTGTCCTCGGAGGATGGGGGCCATCTTGGTATAGTAGGAATGGGTGCTCCTCATGCCCACTTCCTAAGGTTCAGACTCCCCATACCCTTGTTCCCCATTTTAAGTCTCACTATGATTCATGCCCATCCTGGCTTTTCTAGTGAAGTGAAACTTCAGTGCTAAATGTGAGTTTAATGATTGTGACTTCACTGCAGGCAATGAATATTGCTTTCATTTGTGTATCCCCAGATTCCAGCACCAGACTCAATACCTAATATAGACTCTTAATCAAAATTTATTGAATGAAAGACTGAATAAATTGGGTTTTTCTTGCCAATTAGAAGATAGAAAAACAGATCATAAAACCAGAAACCAAACCACATATTAAATTATTTAACCTAAGCAGGGCGCCTGGGTGGCTCAGTGGGTTAAAGCCTCTGCTTTCGGCTCAGGTCATGATCTCAGCGTCCTGGGATCGAGGCCCGCATCGGGCTCTCTGCTCAGCGGGGAGCCTGCTTCCTCCTCTCCTTGTCTCTCTGCCTGCCTCTCTGCCTACTTGTGATCTCTCTCTCTCTGTGTCAANAAAAAAAAAAAAAAAAAAAAAAAAAAAAAAAAAAAATTATTTAACCTAAGCATACATATGGACAGAAGCCTCGTAAAATCTTTCGAGGAATAAGGAAAAAAATGTATCTAATTTTTGGTTAAACCCTACCTACCTATCTAGCTCTTAATTTCAGTTACTATATATTTTGGTTCTCAGATTTCCATTCTTTTTATAATGTCCTGTTCTCCGTTAGAATTAACTATCTTATAATCTAATTTCTTAACATATTAATGACCCATTTTTAAAGTTGATTTCTGTTGACTCCAACATCTGAACAGTCTATATGCCTATTTCTATTGCTCACTTAGAACTTGTTTTTTAGTCATGTGGTTTTGTTTCTTGATAGGACTGCTAAGTTTTGATCAGATGCTAAACACTGTATGACAAATTACAGAAATCATATGAGGGCTCTGGATGATAATGCCTTCCTCCTTGAAAAATCCGCGTTTGTTTAGATGGGCAGTTAGGGTAGGGACAGACAGCGTCACAGCAGATTCAAAGCTATGTTCCAGGCTTTGTGACTGTTGGTGCTTTTCCAGCTTACCCAGACTCCTAGGGTTTAGCCCTTTGGGTATCCCAACTGAAAGTGTGGTGTGATCAGCAGGGCCTTTCTTCTTAAAGACATGACTCCTCCTATTCTTATACCCAGATAACTCTCTGATAACTTCAAACATTTTTCTAAAAATGTATGTCTTACCCAGGTTTTCTAGTTTTTCTCAGTAAGAAGTTTGTTCTGGAACAAGCTAATCCACCATTAACAAAGGCAGAAACTATTCGTTAATCAGAATTCCCAAAAGTTTACCTAATTTGTTAATCTTCATTAAGGAAGGGCAAACTATAGCCTAACACCATTATAGGTTCCCCCCAAATAAGTACTGTATCACACGAACTCATACTTCATGCAAGTAAAGTAACAGAAATTAAATGTGCTTAATACATGAAAAAACCTGCTAACACTGACCTTTGCTTATGTTAGCAATGTGTTACTAAAAAAAATTTTTTGCAAAGATAATTTATACTATTAGAACATTTAAGAGTATAACAGGCCCACTGTTTTCATTAAGGCTGAGTATAATCTCATTTCTCCTTATAGAAAGCTGCCTGAAAAGAAACATCTAAAACACAATTTAAGGGCGCCTGGGTGGCTCAGTGGGTTAAAGCTGCTGCCTTCAGCTCAGGTCATGATCCCAGGGTCCTGGGATCGAGGCCCACATCGGGCTCTTTGCTCAGCAGGGAGCCTGCTTCCTCCTCTCTCCTCTCTCTCTGCCTGCCTCTCTGCCTACTTGTAATCTCTCTCTCTGTGTCAAATGAATAAATAAAATCTTTAAAAAAATAAAAATAAAAATAAAAATAAAATAAAATAAAATAAAACACAATTTAAGTCTCCACTTAAAATGATAATGCTATCGAATTAAAATCACTCTAAAGTAACTAGAAAGGCTATAGGAATAATGTATGAACTAAAATATGTCTTATAAAGTCTACTTTATATATATATACTTTAACATATAAAGTATAACATACTTTGTATGTTAAAACAGCATTTGTACTGGTCAAGAAATGAACAACTATCAGTTACTAAGCTTCTGCAAAAAATATTACCTCATTTGTTACATATCACCTATTTTTCCATAGCAAGTCCTTCAATAATTATTCCCAAAGGTATATGTTATCTTTATAATTGCTTTTAACATCAAATCTATCTGTAATTAACATATGTTATCAATACTTCATTGTTCTGTGAGGAATGGAGTTTCTCCCTCTCCCCCAGCCCGACGTCATGCACGTGTCCACGCACACGTGCCCACACACACACCACAGAGACATACACAAAGGTCTATATGTTCAATTTATACATAAAACACACGAGGCAGAATTATCATGACTTCAGAAAATAAAGAATTTGAAAATTGACACTTTTATTCCTGAATGATTTCTTCACTGATCCATTAAATAGTAAATATTGGTGGTGTCTTAAAGGAAAATTTAAAATATTTGGTCCATTTCTACTTTCTGGCTTGGTGGAAATGCTCATGCAACTCTCAGTTACAAAAAAATAGAAGAGCTGCCTTTCTTCACAACTCTGATTATTTCCATATAGATGAAAGATTTGAGAATTAAACTAAGTCATCTTCAAAGTATAAAAGTTTACTTAATTTTGGAGTTTTCACGTGTAGGGCATCTCTGCCAGTAGCCATCTTCAAGACAACTTGGAGCAGAGAGCATTTGTGGACTTAGCAATCTGCTTCAGTGTTCGTTAATTTGGTTAGTAACAGAGGCAGACCTCCTCTCCACTAGCAGATTTGATCTCCACTAGGTTCAGCAATTTTAGCCTGTCTTATAAAGTTTTGCTGCCAGGATTTGTTTTCTTTATAATCTGTGTATTAAAAATTACTTAGTACTCAGTACCTTTTTTTTTAACAACTACCACGGATAAGGAAGAAATTATTAAGAGAGAAAAGAACAGAAAATTACAGGCAAGGCAGTTAAGGTCTCTAAGAAGGGCTTTAAAGTAGTATTGAAGGGGGCATTATTACACAGTAAAGTCGCCAGCTTTATATAAGAAATGGAAGAATCAAGAGTTTATCTTAAAAGCATGTTAAAAGGAAAAACCTTCCTTCTGCGCCTAAAGGACTAATCATCAAAAAGAGAAGTTATTATTGATTATCATTTCTGTTTTCCACTATCCTCTTTTTAAAAGTAAATTATGGCATTACAGTTCCAAGTTTCTGCTAATGAATAATCATGTCAGTTGTCACTCAATTATCACTTTCAACATTTAATCTAAATTTTGTACAGCACCTTGTTTTTTTTTTCTTTCTTTGAAGTTCCTCATTGAATTTAAAAGTCAAATTTTTTTCTTCAAGAAAAGTAAGTTGATGGAGGATGGAGGATGAGATTAAATCAGGGGGAATCATTGATCAAGGATACTTGAAATTCTTATGAATACAAATAGCCTATCAAGGTTAATGAGGTTCAACTCAAGTTTAGAAGAAGAAAAAACTGTACTTAGTATTTTCTATGCATATACAGATTTAAGGTTTTAGGTACAATTTGAAAAGTAAATTATGCAAACCCAAACTCAGCTTTCATTCTGGTTTTTTACAAGCTATTTTCACTGTTCTTCTCCAGTGTAAAACAACTGCTTAAAATATGAACTCTGAATCAACAAAAACTAAGGCAATTAGTGAGAAAAAAGCAAAGGTCCCTTTGAACACTGACAGACAACTCTTCCGGAAATAAAGGTGCTTTTAAAGAATGACCAGACAACAAATGTTAGCTCTGAAAAATAACCATAAAAAGTATTCTATAATTTACTACTTCAGTCAACAAATACTGAGTCCTCATAAGGGTAAGACACTGTCAAGGCACACAAAGAAATGGAGAGATAAGACCTGGTTCTTGACCCATACTCTTGTATGATCTGAGAAAGGATATACGTATTTAATTCATAAGTGGTTCCGGAATGCCACAAGTTTGAATTACGACATCAGTGCATACTGATAAATGGCCCAGAGCAAAATCTGTGCACAGCAACATATCAAAAGAAAATGCAAACAGAAGGAAGAGCATCAGGGTGGAAGCAGAGAAGACTGTTAGAAAGACAAAAGAAGTCAGTTCAACACACTCCAGAAATAAAAACAAGATCTGATGAAATAAATAGATCCCCGGTTACAAGAACTCTGTTAAGGAGAGGTAGAGGGTGGGAGAAACTTACCATAGCCAGGAGCAAACAGTCCTTTACACGTCATTATTCTCTGATTATGTTCACTAAGCAACTTTTTGGTTACTAATTCACCTTTCTAAAACCTAGGTACGGAAAACTGGGAGACTGGTGCCCTGCGTAGAAGTGTTTAAATATCCATATAGAGCCCCCACAGGGTCCATCAATGAGCTGGCACTCTTTTATACACTGCCCTCTGATGGGTTTCATTGTTAGTATGAACAAGTCTCCTGGGCCGCATTAATTCTAGGACACAGAAAATTCAAGTTCCCAGATGTGAGGATGAGACAGAGCTTGAAAGATGATGTCTTCACCAAGGTAAGGACATCGAGGTCAGATTTGTCTTAGTGATAGGGCAGATTTCTTCTGCAGTCCCCTATCTCCTTCATTTCTTTTGAAATTTTAAAGACATACTCCTAGATACTTGAAGGCAGTGTGAGAAAGGTGCCATAAGAATACCAGTGATGTGAGTAAAAGGACGGGGTACAGAAGGAAGGACTTCCACTTGTAGCTGCTATAGTCGAAAACGGCTTCAGGAAGGAAAAGGCTTAGGCTTTCCACAAAAAGAGGACATTACAGAAACAGTGAACAATGGGAATGAAGACAAAAAGAAAATGGAAATGAGTAGGAAAGTTCAAGAAAAAATGAGTTGACAAGACTGTGTATAACGTTTTGGAGGAAAAGTGTTAAAACGTTGAGATTAAAAAGAAAGACACTAGTGATTGAACAAACCACAACAAAGAGGATTGCCGCAAATGTTTTGGGGCCTGACCAATAGTCACATTTTGTGCATGTTTCCTTATTTATATTTAGTTTCCAAAAGAAACTAAAGAAGATTAATCTTCATTATAGAATGTACAAGGCAACACTAATTTTTTTTTTAAAGAGAGCGAGCGAGCACAAGTAGGACAGAGGGAGAGAATCTTAAGCAAGCTCCATGCCCAGCACGGAACCCAATGTAGGGCTTGATCTCACGACCCTAAGATCATGACCCGAGCTGAAACCAAGAGCTGAGGCTTAACCAAGACTCACCCAGGTGCCCCCAACACCAAATATTTTTGAAAAATAAAGCAGAAACCAAATGTTTTTCAATTACATTTCAATCAAATACCCAACAGAAGCCACACTGAGTGATCCATGACCGATACATTCACAAAGTCTATGCTAGATGTCATTTTGAGAACAGCTTGGAGATATTCAAAGGATCTTTCACAAGGTATGAAAAGCCATAAACGAAACGTCACAAAAGCTAAAAGAATGGATATAAAATTTAAGTAATTATTTTATTGTTAAAAATAAAGTTGGGGAAAATAAAACTGGTTAATGGGAATTTCTTCCAGAATAAACAATGCCTTTTTGTAATACCCTTCTGATGGCAACTGGGAAAAAAATCTTTCATCCTCCAAAAGGAATTTGAATTAGATTTGAGACCAACTTAAAGAACTTTCTGCATCAATTTTAGAAAGTCACACATACAGAGACAGGGAAACCTGCCTGGCTTTTGTTCCTTGCCATGTCACCTCCACCTAGAACAGTGCCTGGTATGTAATAAACAGTCATTAAGTATTTGGTATGTGAGTAAATGTTCAACCTCTCTGTCCAACTGTCTTTTACATCCAAACCCATACAACCAACCCAAACTAACCCAGGAAAATGCCAACTCTTTCCCTAACCCCGGTGAAAATGCAAAAGAATCATTGTTAGGACAAGGTGAAAGCAGGCTCTTTGAACAAGAGCATTATTAGATTATTATAATTTTTTAAATGCCTATGAATGTGAGATTTTTTCAATTGATTCTGTAAGTGGTAAATGAAATGAAACAATGGAAAGGAAGGAAGGAAGGACAGACCAATATGTAGTTATAAACAACTTAGCAAAGTGATTTTTCTACCTTTGATACTTATTAACATAGCATATTTTTAATTTTTAATACTTAATTTTGGCAAAATATTTCAGCACTTTTGTCAGCAGGATCAAGGGCTAAAATAATTAATACCCCTGAAGCAAACTTCAGAAGTCCTACAATTATAATTGTTCTGATAATATTTCTGATAAGTATTTATTATACATGTAGAGGGCTTTGTAAAAAGTATGTCAATATTTCATTATCTTTATAATCTAAATCTTGATCCAAATCTAAAATACATTTTCCACAGATGCACTGACAAGATGAAAGAGAAACTCAAACCACAGTAACATTAAATATTTCCTTTGGATTATATAAAGTTAGATATCTTTAACACCAATTTTCTACCTTTCATTATAATTCAGAAGATTTTTCAAATGTGGCACCTTATTACAATTAGAATACAATTCCACTAATAAAAACAGATACAGAAGAGGACTGATACATATCTATTTCCAAATATGTCATCCAAGTTTGATATAATTTACATAATTATATTGGAATTAAGACATTTCCTTTTTATAAAGTTCTTTCTTTTGATTTTTAATAGTTTTGGATAATTACCCCAATTCTGCCTCATGTAGAGCAGTGGGAGACTTAAAAACCTTTATGGTACTCTTTTTGCTGTGCCTTCTGCCAGTTTTACCCCCAAAATAAAGGACAATTCACCATCCCTTCAAAGAAAGACCCCTTCTATCTGAAGGAAGGGCTCAATTGCCGCTACAACAAAAATATTTTCAAGCTTAATAGGTTCCTGGATTTAAGGTCCAAATGAAAGAGAAATGAATCCAGAGACATTTCTATGTATAAAGTAGTCCTCTACATAACTTTACATTATGCTAGAGTTTACAAAATACCACAAACTTTCTATTAAAACTTGGTTAAGCAATTCTCTGAAACAAAACTAAAGTCCTTTGAATACAACTTAAAAATAGCAAAGTCACCTCTATTTGTGCTGCAAACTGTGCTTTCTCCTTGTCTTTTCGCTCCATGCACCGCTTCGCTTCCTCTAACTCAGATGCCATTGCACTGAAGTTCAGCTGCACCCTCAAATCTGACATCTGCTTCTCCAGATTCTCTTTTTCCTGCTCAACCCCTTGAAAGAGAAAATGTAAAGCTTGATTGTTGTTCTTTATTCACAAGAGAATGTACTTTCAAATGGGACAAAGCCTTGATGTTCTAATATTCTAGCTAACATAACCCACTTATTAACACTGTCACTCAACAGACTTTTCAGAATTTGTCAGCCTATTGTTTCAAGTCTCACTCAGTATTCTAAAATATATACACTGATGTGTTACCCAGTATTATTCTATTTCGATACTAAATTTGAAATGTTATCGGATTTCTAGTACAATTGAGCTCAGGAAAATCCTACATATTTTTTCTTTAACTTTTATTGCATCTCTACTTCCAAACTCTAACACAGAAATACTGAAAGATTTTTCAACTAAGTTATACATTAGCTGAAAGTTAGTGGAATTGACACACAAAATAATTCTTTCTTGCAAAAGAAACAAATGATACCGTTAAACCTCTGTGTATGATCACTAACTAACTTAATAATTCTGAGACCACCACCTGAAATTATATCACTGAACAATATAGACAGACTTAGTATTTAATTCAACATACTTGCTCTGTGATGCACAGGACACTGTAAAAGCATCTTCTTCAAACATAAATAACACAAAAACCTTACACTCCAAGAATAGAAACAAGATATACAAACTACATCCTTGAGTCTAAGATGCCAAAAATTGGAACATATATTATCGATTTAACTGTTTTTCTAGTAGTTTCCTCTCCAGGAAAGGAAAAGAAGGAAACACTAGCAAATTAAATTTATACATCATTCATAAGACACATCTGAACTTAAGAGATACCAAAGTGTTCAAAATTGTACATCTTGGACATACTTGGATGGAAGAAGATACATAGGCATTTTAATAGCATGATAAAAGCATTGAAAGGTACTATACAGATATTTTACAGATACAGTTATCATACAGAAATAATACAAAGGATAGAGTGATTAACTCTATCTTGATGGAAAAAATCAGGAAGAGATAGAAACCAAGTTAGATTTAAAGAATGAATACAGAATCTCACCAAGCAAAGGAGATGGGGAGTTGGGGTGATAACTCCGGGAAAGGAAGCGCATAAAGCACAGAGGTACAATACTGGGTTTAATATTCAGGTAGCTGGACACAGTACTTCCACATAGCTACCACATATGAGGGTAGGAAGAGGGAGAGTCAGCAGGCTGTTTATACATTGCCAGGGAGCTTAGAAATTATCCTATAGACCAGAAGTTAGCAGGCATTTTCTGTATAGGGTCAGATAGTAAATATTTTAGCCTTATGATCTCTGTCACAACTACTCAACTCTGCCATTACATTGCAAAAGTAAACTGGACAATGAATAAATGAATGGAAATAGCTATATTCCAATAAAGCTTATTTACAAAGTCTGGATTTGCCCCTTGGGCCGCACTTTGAGTAGCCCTGCTCGGTTTCCAACCTGAAAATATACATATGAAACCTGAAAATAGGCATATTTGTTTATATGTAAAAGTATTTATTCATTTTACAAATACATATTTTAAACTTTATATTTAGATAGGTATAAATAGGCATATGTGTGTGCATATAACATATATCTCTAGAGTGTTTATCTTTATAGACATACATTTCAGGATATATATTAGTGTATATACAAAGTAACAGGGATATATATTATATAAAATATGAAGATGTTAATACACATGAATACATGTATAAATATATATACATAATTTGTGAAACATATTTAATGTGGAAACATAATAATTTGGTAAGTTTCATAATCTAGATGCATATAAAATAGTATGGATATATATAAATACATACTTAGGCATACATACATATATAATGAAACATTGAGCAAAATTAAAATACTTAAAACGTAAGGTATAAAATATAAATCGTGTTACGAACACTCTCCTCTCACACCCAGGGGATTGTCCCATATGCTCCACTTTGAAGAACGCTTGATACAAACAAGAGGGGTCAGTACTGCGGCGTAGCAGTTAAGAGTTCAGGTTTGGGGAGAAAGAGATTCAGGTCTATTTACTTCCCACAAATGTGACCTGAGGCAATCTCTTTGTTCTTCAGTCTTTTTTTTCTCCTTACTCATTCAAATGAAAATAAGACTAGTACCCTTCTTATAGTGTAGTTCTAAGAACTAAAGAAGATAACATAAAATGAGTAGCAAAATGCCTCATGTGTAGGAAGAACTCAGCAATGTATAACAAAAGGTTTTAAGCAAGAGGAACATGAATGGTTTGTGGCTTAGAAAGCATCCCTTCGGCAGCAGCAGTGTAGAAGACAGATCACAGAGGAATTAGAATAAGGTAAGAGGGTAATACGAATGAGACAAAGCATGTCTAAACCGGGCATGTGGGAATAAAAAGAAGATGGGCCAAATTCAAGAAATACCAAGATCTATAAATAGACAGGGATGAAGCAGACAGCGGAGAGAAGGAGTAATTTCAGATGTTCTTTATATTTTAGCCTTGGCTATTTGGATAAAGGATGGTAGCACCAATAGAAACAGGAAATAAAAACAGGTTTTGAGGAAAGGATCTGCTGACTGGGGCATTCTGTGGAATAGCACATGGCGATGTCCAGAGACTCCAACTGAGGGGCTGAAGATTACTGGACTTAAGATTTCATTACAGGTGACAGCTAAAGCATAAGATTTAACTAACAACCTCTAGGGAGAACTATTAAGTGAGAAACCCCATAAAGAGGATTCGAGACAACACCCAGCATTTAAAAGACAAGCTGTGAACAAACGGAAAAGATTCAAATGAAAAGAATGAAAACAAGCAACTCAGAAGAACCAGGAAAGAGTAGAAACATGGTAGTCAGTTGAAGAGTTTCAAGACGGAAGAGGAAAAAGCAGGGGTCAAGCTAAGAAAAGTGATAGCATGATTCCTTTGAATTTGACTGAGAAGACCACTAGTAAAGTAAAGCAAAGTCAATTTCGTTTTTTATTTTGTCAAAGATTTATTTGACGGAGAGAGAGAGAGAGAGAGAGAGAGCACAAGCAGGGGGAGCGGCAGAGGGAGAAGCAGACTCCAGTGGAGCAGGCAGCCCAATGTAGGACTGGATCCCAGGACTGTGGGATCATGACCTGAGCTGAAGGCAGATGCTTAACCTACTGAGCCACCCAGGCACCCCAGCAAAGTTGGTTTTAAAAGCAGATGTAGAAGTTATGTGGCAATGGGTGGAGGAACCAACAGCAACCAGAGTGTGACTATAAGTGTCATTTCTTTTGCAGATTTTTAAAAACAGTAATACAAGTATTCTATAATGATGAAAATTTTAGAACCATTGAGAGAAGGTAAAGAAGTTTATTATCATACTGATATGAGAACTTCCAGATTTTTTTTAAACCTGGTAAGTAGTTAAGAAAAGTGACACCAAGAATAACTAAATTTTTTATAAGGCAAGAAAACATCTAATAAATGTACCACAGTCTTTTTCCAAACAAAATAAGAGTTCTTATGTGTATCTTTATGAAAATTTGATGAATAATCAAAAACCTTAGGATTTTACTTTTACAAATAAATTTTAAAATATTTGATGTCAAAATATATTTCAATTACAACATCACATGAAATTTAAGTGAACTTAATGGCATGCAATTATGTCAGGATAGGTATGTCAGAATTTGCCTAGTGAAAATTTTCTGGCAATGTGGAAATGCTAGTGAAGAGTTTCTGGCAATGTGGAAATTCTAACTTCGGCAACATACTGAGTTATGTGTGAGGAATCTGGAAAATATTTACCTTCCCTGAATTTGATAGTACACCAAATGTTTACAAGAGTTCCTCCAATAATTTAGGCATTTGAGTAGGAAGCTTCATTAGGGAAATAATTTATAAGCTGAACAAACTGGACTAGTCTATTAGAAACCATTATAAAATAGAGCTACCCTACAACCCAGCAATCGCACTACTGGGTATTTACCCTAAAGATACAAAGGCAGTGATCCTCAGGGGCACATGCACCCAAATGTTTGTAGCAGCAATGTCCACAATAGCCAAACTATGGAAAGAACCTAGATGTCCATCAACAGATGAATGGGTAAAGAAGATGTGGTATATATATATATATACAATAGAATACTATGCAGCTATCAAAAGAAATGAAATCTTGCTGTTTGCAACGACGTGGATAGAACTAGAGGGTATTATGCTGAGCAAAATAAGTCAATCAGAGAAAGACAATTATCATATGATCTCTCTGATATGATGAACTTGAGGGGCAGGGCGGGGAGTTGTGGGGGGTAGGGAGGGAAAAATAGTGAAACAAGATGGGATGGGGAAGGAGACAAACCATAAGAGACTCCTAATCTCACAAAAACAAACTGAGGGTTACTGGAGGGTGGGAGGGTAGGGATAGGGTAGATGGGTTATGGACACTGGGGAGGGTTTGTGTTTTGGTGAATGCTGTGAAAGGTGTAAGCCTGATGTTTCACAGACCTGTACCCCTGGGGCAAATAATAAAAAAATAAAATAAAAATAGAAACCATTATAAAATTTTAATATTACCATTTCTGTTACAAGTAAAACTTCCAAAAAGAAATACATCCAGACTCATTAAATTCCACAACCTAAATCAATACCACCACTAAAAAGGTATTCTAATACTTCTCAAACACAAAATATTCCTAATCTACATTAGAAAAAGCCAGTCATATGGTTCATGACCACTTCTGCCAGACGATTAATTTTTGTCATGGATCTCGATCACAAAAAAGATAGGATCTCCATTTTAATTGTTTGTACATATTTTCAAATTGGGATAAAAGAAAATGAAAACATAGGGGTACTTCCAATTTAAGTACAAGGACAAGTATACACACACATTTAATAAATTAAAATAAGATAGCGTGGAAATAAGAATCTGGAAAAATTCCACTACTAGCTTTGTTGGCTCTTCCTAGGAAAAAGCCCCCATGAGATAAGCATGTCTGAAATAGGTTTAAAAATAAAGCAGAGGAGAGATTAAAATTGGATGTTAATATCAGCAACGAACAAGTGAAATTTGAAATTAAAAACCTAATACCATTACATTTGCATCCAAAGAAAATACTTAAATATAAGTCTAACAGAATCTATATGAGGAAAACTACAAAACTCTGATGAAAGAAATCGTAGTTGAATGAAATAAATGGAGAGACAGTTCATGTTCATGGACAGGAAGACAAATACTGCTAAATGTCATTTCTTCCCAACCTGATCTACATATTCAATGCAATCCCAATCAAAATCCCAGCAAGTTATTTTATAAATATCAATAAACTAATATATATATTATATATATAACTAATATATATATAATATATATAATATATATTATATATATAACTAATATATATATAATATATATATATATAACTAAAAATATATGGAGAGGCAAAGGATCCAGAACAGCCAATGCAATATGAAGGACAAAGCTGGAAGACCAACACTATCCAACTTCAACACATACCATAAAGCTACAATAATCAAGAGTGTGGTATGAGCAAAAAAGAATAGACAAATACATCAATGAAACAGAACAGAGGTCCAGAAATAAACCAACATCAAAATAGTCACCTGGTCTCTGACAAAGAAGCAAAGACAATACAGTAGAGAAAAGGTTGTTTTCACCAAGTAGTGTAGTGGTGAACAACTGGACACCCACATACCAAAAAATGAGTCTAGATAAAGACTTCTAGGTGTGGAAATAAGTATTCCTTTTACAGGAGTAAACTCAAAATGGATCACAGATCCAAATATAAAATGCAAAATTACAAAACTTTTAGAAGACAGGAGAAGCTGTGGATGACCTTGGGTTTGATGAAGACTTTTCAAGTAGAAGAGCAGAATCATGACCCATGAAAGAAATAACTGATAAACTGGACTTCGTTAAAAGTAAAACTTTCCTGTTCTGCAAAAGACACTGTCAAGAGAATGAAAAGACAATCTACAGACTGAGAAATTGTTTGCCAAGACACAGGTGATAAAGGACTGTTATCTAAAATATCAAGAGGACTCTTGAAATTCAATGAGAAGCCAACCAACCTCCCTAAAAAATGGGCCAAAGACCTCAATGAATATCTCATCAAAGAAAATATACAGGAAATATGCATAATATACAGGAAAATATGCACAATAAAAGATGCTCCACATCACATGTTATCAAGGAAATGTAAATCAAAACAAGATACCATTAAAAAACTACTAGAATAGCCAAAATCCAGAACACCTGACACCTTCAAATACTGACAAGAATGTTGAACAACAGGAACTCTCATTCATTGCTGGTGGGAATGAAGAAATGATATAGCCACTTTGCAGGACAGTTTGAAGGATTCTTACAAAACTAAATATACTCTTACCACACAATTCAGCAATCATGGTCTTTGGTATTTGGCCAAAGTAAATGAAAACGTATGTCCATACAAACACCTATATACAGATGTTTGGTTTATAGCAGCTTTACTCATAATTGCCAAAATTTGAGTGCAACCAAACGGCTTTCAGTAGGTGAAAAGATAAATAAACTGTGGTACATTCAGACAATGCTAAAAAGAGAGAGAGACAGAGAGAGAGAGAACGAACTACCAAGCCATGAAAAGACATGGAGGAAACTTAAAGGTATATTACCAAATGAAAGAAGCCAATCTGAAATGCTGCATGATTCAACTATATTAGATTCTGGAAAAGGCAAAACTGTGGGAACAGTAAAAAAATCTGGTTTCCAGTGGTCAGAGGGGAGAGGGGGATGAAAAGATAACACAGGGATTTTTAAGACAGGGAAATTACTCTATGATACTATAATGGTGCCTAAATTTCATTTATACATTGTCCAGTCCCATAGAATACATACCGCCAAGAGTGAATCCTAATGCAAGCTATGGACTGTAAATGACAATGATGTGTCAAGATAGGTACACATCAATTATAACAAACATACCTCCAGTGAAGGGAAGTTGATCATAGGGGAGGCTATGCATGTGTGGGAACAGGGGGCATGCAGAATAATCTTAGTACCTTCTGCTCAATATTGTTGTAAACACAAAACTAAAAAATGAAGTCTGATAAAATACTGATGCTAAATTATGATTAGCTTATTGAATAACCCTATAGCAGATTAAGAAATAAGATGATGAAAGCACAATGTATGAAATGCAATTCTGAAAATGGGAAGTATTCAAGAAAGATAAACACACACACACACACACACACACACACACACACACACACACACACACACACACACACACACACATTTACAAATCAGAATTATACCTCTCCTAAACCTCCAGTCATCTCCTTGTTCATCCTGATGGTTCAAATGTTGCTTGGACATCTGAGATACTTGATGTTGTAAACCTTTTCGATCACCTTCTGCTTTCATAAGTTGTGTACGGAGCTCTTCTACCTAAATACACATAGTCAAAAATGATACTTTTATCAGTTTTAAATGCAGGAAAAGAATAATTGAACTTACAAATTATTCCAAATTATTTTTCTAGGGAAAAATATTACTTCTAATGGGCTATTGTTATGCCAAGCACAGTGGAATATTCTCTTGTTCTATTTCTTTACTCCTCCCATTCCTTCCACAAAGAATGTCTTTTCCCCTTCTCTGTGTCTACTGGGACAAAGAATCTGACACCAAAAAAAAAAAAAAAAATCCTTTATTGTGAACTCAGTCCACTATACTAGTATTAACCCAAGCACCTCCATAACTTTTTATATTTTTCACTCCTTCTCTTTTATATGAATATAGTCTATTGATTGATAAACTCAAGTGAAAAGATCACAATTTAGCATACTTTAATATCAAAGTACTGTCCAAAATAAGAAATAAATGCTATTGAATAAACTATAAGCTCCTTGAGGTCAAGGACTGTTATTCATCTGTATTTCTAAAAACTAGCAAATTGTCTAGCACATTTCAGATATGTCCCCAGTTACCATTAAATAAATAAGGAGTCTCAAAAAGATCAGTGAAAGTCACAACGACAACCTGAACACAGTAAACTTTTACTTCAAAAGATAGATCAGAAATCACAAGTCAGAGTTTGGAAAAAAAAAAAGAGTGGAAAGGACTACAGATAAAAACTTTCAAAAAAAAAAAAGTTCAGACTTTGTATGAATGGTTGCAGAACAAAGCCAGTGAGCATTTTTAAAGGTTTTGTAAAATAGGTGTTATGGTGTATTTTCAGCACTAATTGTCAAAATGTTTAAGCATCAATGATGCCTGACATTTCTGCCTACCTAGCAGACTATATAGCGAGTTATATAAACCACACCTCAGAACAGAGAAAGGTATGAGTGCAGTTTATATTAAACACAGGCAAAGAGGCAGTTAGAAACCTATATGCCCTTATCCAATATATGTATGTAAGATGACTATTTCAAGTTACTGAACTTTAAATAGCAGAAGCACCAAACTCTCATTGCAGGCTAATGGGTTGCAAAATGTTATGCTTTAAAATTAAGCGTTATCTTTGGTGAAAAGGGGGCAGGTAACATCTTGAAAACATAAATATAAGACAATGCAATGTAACTTGAATATGTAAAGGTCTGTTTCATGTATTTTACTTCTTCCTTCACTCTCCAATGCCTCCTTGAATAAAATTAAGCCCCTGGGAAAATTTTATCTTACACATCCACTCTCATTTTTACACTGGTTATGCTAAGAGAGATAAATCCTAAATTGGAGCAGCAATCAGCAAGACACACTATCACAGTGGGAACTTGGTCCATGTTTTGTACCAGCTTGCTCTGACTCTTCCTGAAAGGATTTCATCTTTTGCTTATGTGTTTTAATATACATTCCTTAGGAGAAAAAAAAATTCTAGACCTCGGTAGGTTTTTTCTACCTTTCACAAAGACATTTAACAGAAAAGGAGACTCAATCCTGATTTAAGTTGAAAGCAGATTATCATAGCTTGCATAGACTTACCTGATGCAGAAGTGTTTCTCTGCTGCCTTCTGATTGATTCAATAACCTTCGGGATACCTCTAATTCCTGTTCAAGCTAAAGTTTCAACAAAGGATAAAGAAAAATATCCAGTGGAGCAGAAAATAACTAAATTATTATGGGCATAGTTTAAGAGGAGAAAACTGAAAAGGAGAACTTTTCAGAAGATATTTACAGCTAATATGGAAAAATATCTTGCTATCAAAACATATCGATGTCTCCATGAAAACAATATTATTTGCATAACAAAAAGTGAACCAGACCAGACCTCAGGGGCTCGGTTCCATCTCAACTATGACACTCTTTTCCTTAGGTCTCCTTTCTGTCATCTCTAAAATAAGGACTTTATATTAGACAGTCTCTGAGATTCCTTCTGGTTCTAAATCATTGTAATCTAAATTCCAAAGCAATTTTTTCCTTTAGTACATGTAATGTCATACGAACTGAATTAGAATAAAACTTGAAGGACCCAATGACTAAAGTATATTACATCCGACTGGTAATTTTGTATATTCTTAATATTCCAACATTCCTAATATTTCCCAATATTCATGACATTCCTAAAATTTAAAAATATCTAATTTCAGAAAAAGACATTTAAAATTTCCTTAATGATGTAATCATAAGATAAATATTCACAGAAATTGTGCTAATTAGAAGACCAAATATCTGAAAAGTTTGAATGTGCCTAGCTTACTACAAGTTGAAAATATAATGATGTGAAGGGGAGAGGAATATGCCACCACCCTCCCCGCCCTGCCCCAAATATGCCTCTTTGACATAAGGATTTTTTGAGCTGAAGAGAATCAAGACACAACAGGCTCAGGAAAGGCTTTTTATTTATCCCTTAATTGCATTAAAGAATTTAGAGAGGGAGTCTGTACTAGAAAGTGTGCTGTTACCAGAGATAAGTTTTTATATATGAAAGACTTATCTGTAAGACAAGGCAAACATTTGTTAACCAAACATTTGCTCTTCCCTTCCTGTGAATTGTCTTTGTCCTCTTTGAAGCCCAAGACCTCTATCCCATTTCCTCAACTCAGGATGGTATATAAGCCTCAACTGCCTGTCTGCCTTTGAGTTCTTATTTTTATGCAGCTTCTATAAATACAAAATCAGATTTGTTTTTCTCCTGTTAATCTATTTTATGTCAACTTAATTATTAGACCAAAGAACCTAGAAGAGTAAAGGGAAAATTACTTTTTCACCCCTACAGATGGGACACATGTTTGTTAAAATTCCTGAGATTACATACGCTAGACATGCTTGCATCTTGTAACAGTAAGGCTGTTTTGTGAAACCACAAGTTTATATTAAGATATTATTAAGTGCTTAGATTTGTGATAGTTATCCTAAGTTATCATTTCACTTAACGGAACTACTACCCATCCATATATTAGTCCTTTAAATATTGCCCATTGGGTAGGTCCGGGAATCAAAGAGTAGCATAGAGGGCCACTGTAGTTCTGTATCTTCACTGTGCAGACGGTAATGTGAATCTATACATGACATGACTTCATAGAACCACAAACATGAATGAGTGCACGTAAAGTTGGTGCAATCTGCATAAATTCTGTGGATTGTATCAAAATCAATTTCTCAGTTGGATATGGAAGGGACAATTATGCAAAATGTTACCACTGAGGGAAAGTGGGTGAAGGACACATGTGACCTCTCTCTACATTTTATCTTGCAACACCTTATGAATCTGCAACTATTTCAAAATGCTTTTTAAACTTGGTTATATAAGTTTTTTTTAAAACAAATTATACATGTGGCCAGTAAAATATCATATTCTAAAAAAAAAAGTAAACTGTATATATAGAATCACAGAATCCATACAAAATACTATCTCACTTGTCTTCTAGCTGCTCTGGGGAAATAAAGAGGGAAGGAATCACACTTCAGTTAAAATGTTTTCAAAATCTACCAACGCCCATACTGGTCATGCTCTCTGGATAATACCAGTAGCCTCAACTCCGTAAGGGCAAGCATGATGGCCTGACATGACTTGCTCACCAAAATGGCAGCATGGAAGCACCATTTAACTAGACATAGGTTGGTGAAATAAAAATCAAGGAGGTAAGGTAGATTTACAGAGTGATACAGAGTAAAGACCATTACATCAGGGGCAAATTTTCATTCTATCATCGTTAGCTTGGGCTCATCCTTAAATCTATTCATTTACAAACTGAGGAGAGTCGGCTGTCCTCTAAATGCCTAACTCTAACGTGCTAGGCTCTATAGACTCACAGATATGAATATATGTCAAAAGTTCTTAATATTTAATGCACCTACGCCGATTTTCTATGATGAAAATGAATATATTCAAAATACCCATCCCTTAAACAACAGATCCTTCCTAAATAACCCTGGAACAAAGTTAAAAAACAAAAAACAAAGTCAAGCTCCCTAAATGTTCCCTAGGAAGGAATGATAAAGTTCAGTTGGTCTCTAGAAAGGGAGTGGCCAGGTGACAAGGTAGCAAATGACCTGTACATGTTTCCCAGAGCAAGCAGCAGAGAATGGCAGAGCCATCAAACCAAGCAACTCCACATCAAAACATAAAGGCTTCACTGTGTTCTAACAAATGATCTCAGGGACGATTTTCAAGGCACTCAACAAGTATCACCAGCCCCATTTCAAAGCATTACTTCTTGAAAGATAACTTTTCAAAATCTTACTTGACTCTTCTCAGTTTCGGTCTGTTTTAGCTTATTTTTCATGACTCCCTCATTTTCATCCACTTTAACTTCTTGTTTCTTCAATGCCTAGAATGAAAGACATGAAAAAATATGTATTATTCCAAAATACACATAAAACTGAAAGACACTATTAGGATTTCTTAAGAAAAGGGAAGATGAATATGAGTTGTATAACATATACAAAGGAATTACAACCCTCTCATTCACTGAAGTCCTAAGAACACTTCAGCAGTGATATTTATTTTTATATATCAAATATAAAAAATTTCTTGATCTTCCTAATCAATTTCCACTTAGTTTCACTTTTTCCCATCTTTGGGTATTTTGTTACACATTTAGGGAGTATAAACAGCTAACAGTGCTCTTGGAAATAAGAGTATAAAAATCGTATTATCTGTTCAACTATATAGCCATAATAATAAAAATTAGCTCACGAGTTTTTCAAATTCTGAAAAAAGATAGAAACATGTTTGTTGCATCATTTATTACATATATGATATATTATTACACAGAACTGACTCGTCAAACCATTCTTCACAAAGAGAAAAGAAAGCATTCTTTTCTACATTTGTCTCTCTTCAATAAAATGGAAAAAGGAACTTCAAGAAAATTCAAATTTCAAAAGGTAACCAGAAAAATGTGTGCTTTGGTTTGCTCTACATTAAAACAAAATTAAACTTAAGGAAAAAAAATATATATACTTGGAGCAAACTTTCATGACATTTAAAAGGCACTCTATTTGTTTAAGAAAAATTTTGATAATTCTAACATTTAGACTTAGTAAGGTATATATATGTTCAGAGGTCACCCAAATTGAGAAAAGCCAAATGCCAGAGGTCTCCCAACAAGAGCTATGGTGCTCAAAAGAAAAACAATTTTTAGACAAACAGCAAACATGTTAACTGTTTTGATGCAGGGGCAACTGGGTGGCTCGGTCAGTTAATAAACATCTGACTCCTGATTTGGGCTCAAGTCACGACCTCAGGGTGGTGAGATCCCGCTCTAACTTGGATCTCTGTGCTCAGCAGGGAGTCTGCCAGAGATTCCCTGTCTCCCCCTTTTCCTCTGCCTGTCCCTGCCCTCGCGTGTGCTCTCTAAAATAAATAAATCTAAAAAAAAAAAAAAACTTTTGATGTAAATATAATCCATCATATTCAACTTCCTTAACTTACATATCCAACAAATAACTCTTAAGTGCATTTACTACGTGTCAGGCACCATGCTGGGGCTACTAATATACATGCATATAAAATAACCATGGCCCCCTGTCAGGAAATTACAGCTCCCTCTGCCATGGCTCCAACTCCAATATAAAGGAATTGAGTAAAAAATCAGAGAGGCATCATCAAAATGAAAAATAACTTTGGTTTGAGTATAGAAATAATATTACAAAACACAGCATTATGTCCAGCATTCTTCTTCTTACATATTAAATACATCATACATATTGAACATAAACATTTAATCTTTACAATGTGGGAAACAAACGCAAAAGAAAAAATTAGATTTGCTTACTACCTACAGCCCACTGACAAATCCTTGCAACAGGCAGAGTGACATTCCTTTAGGAACTCAGCTGCCTCGATGTTAGCTAATGCTTTGCTAAGAGCAAAAAGCAATCTTAGCTTAATATTATTCTCACCCCCAGGATCCTAGAAGTCTACTTTAACATATAAAAATTCCTTTGAAAACTTCCTTTATCTCTAGTCCCCAAGATATATGTAAGCAATCATCCTCCAAGCATAGGACCCACTGATATACAGCTGAAGGGTCTCATGGCAGAGTTTTTACCAAACAGTAATAAATGACCTTTTCCTAACAATAACTAGCACCCTCAAGGCTCTGGAAACCTGCCTCCAAAATACCTTGGAGGCTTGTGCCATCCTTAACCCCATCCCAGTTTGAAAGTATATAATCTGCCACCCCTCATGATCCCGGTACAGCTCTTTCTGCCCATGGGTCCTGTCCCTGTGCTTTAATAAAACCACGCTTTTGGGGCACCTGGGTGGCTCAGTTGGTTGGGCGACTGCCTTCAGCTCCGGTCATGATCCCAGGGTCCTGGGATTGGGCCCTCATGATGCTCCTTGCTCGGCGGAGAGCCTGCTTCTCCCTCTCCCTCTACCTGCTACTCCACCTGCTTGTGCTCAAATAATAAATAAAATCTTTAAAAAACAAACAAAAAACCACCCTTTGCACCAAAGACGTCTCAAGAATTCTTTCTTGGCCACCATCGCTATTTACATAAAACTATTATAGATCGATGGAGTACACTCATCAAAGCTCCTCCAAACACTGGCTGTCCTCTTAATTCCCTGTCCCCTTACATCTTGTCCATCTTCATTGTTAAATTTCTTTGCACCTTCTGGACCTTCCCCACAGTCTTCTAAGTCTCCCTCTCCAGGTTATGCAGAGCAGCTTGCCTCTATTCCAGTACTCAATTGTGAAGAGTTATACTTGTAACCACACCCAACACCCCTACTTCCCCAACCCTGTGAGGACTTAGCAGTTACCAGAAGTCATTCCTCCAAAAGGGCAATGTGAGAAATTATTATGCTCATACTAATAGATGTTTAATCTTCATTTCTTATAATTAGACTAAATATTAATAATTTTACTTGATATTAAAGAAATAGAAATAAATAACCTGAACTTTAACTAAACAAATTATGTTTTATAACATGGAATTATACCTTATAAAAACACAATTCTTCTGAAAGTCAACTTTTCTAAAAATCATAACTTCCACATATGAGCTAGTTGAATAAAAGAAACTCTAATTCTTTTGGATACCTCGGAATCTGCAAAAAAATTTCCTTTCCTCCTCACTTTCTACCTTCAACATCTGACCAGTTATTTATAATATCCCTTTTCCAAATAGACACTTTTCTACTATAGTTGTACTTTGATGCCCAAAATGTTATTTAATACCTCCCTTTTTTTATTTCTCCGTTTACTCTAAGGATATATAAGTCTTAGAAAAATTTAGACAATGAGAACTTAAATTCTATTGTTTTCAGTAGAAGAGCCAAAGTGAGGTCTTAAGGAGCAACCCAAAGCAAATTACTGTATTTCCACCATATCATCTAGAAATGTTACTAAGTTTGAACATTATTTCTGCTTCCTACAGATCATCGGTCAGTAAGCAAGTAAAAATACATGCAATATTCTAGCCCAGAATAGTGAACATATTTTCTACATTACCTAGTTTAAAATGAAAGACAAAGAAAATCTAATAACTCTTAAGACCTAGTAAATACATATTAATGCACTTTTAACTTCTAAAAACACAACACTCAAGGAGAAGACTTTAAAAACTAACTGAATCGAAATTACAAGCTATTTCTTTAAACCTTAATAATAAACTTTAATTCATTTACTACCTTTTTAAGTGTATAAGGCTGCACTAGATTTCTTTTCCATTTGACTTAGATCAAACAATGAGAATTATATTAAAACTGACCCAGTAAAAGCAGTTATAAAAAGAGAAGAAAATCACATGCCAATGAATTTCTATTATTATGTTATTTTGCTTTTTAAAGCTTGTTTTTTTTCCTTAAAAGCAGTTTAGCTATAAAGCTATCACGTGCCCTGCTCCAGGATTCAGATTGTCTTTTACACGTTTAAGATTACAGCAACAACACTGAGCCTTAATAGTGCGTCCCTGGAGCACATTTAAATCTTTAATAACAACAATTTTTCTTCTTTTCCTTAAGTGTGCCTATTTCCATTAAAAAGACTAACATATTGAGTATCATACTACTGTAGTTCTTTAGAGGTAGAGGATTCTGAATTCTCATGGTTATTTATTTAAAAAAAAAAAGAAAAGGAGCCTTTTCTTCTAGAAAGTAAAGGAGAAAAGGAAGATGTTTGTAGACATCTCATCTGACCATAAAAACTCCCACAACTTTGACAACAGGCATGTTTATCAAGAGGCTCTAAAAAATAACACTCTCAAAAATAAAGAACAAATAGGGAATTAAAGGCCCTTTGTCTACTTGTAAAGGGACCAGCCAGCTTGGGTAAGAATCATGGAGCTGGAATGAAATAGAGGTAGGTCCTAGGTTAACTTCCACACAGGCCACTGAAATTTAAAAAAAAAAAAAAAAAAAGATGAACATAAACCAGTCTGTCTCATTCTAATCATTCAGCAGTGCTCCGAGTGCATGCCTTTGGTCACGAGGGCAAGAACATGTAGATGACTCACTGGTAAACCAACAAGACTATAGAAAAACAAGTCTGTTCAGACAGAACAATAGGTCAGTAACATTACCCTTTAAAAGGTACAAACTTCCAAGTCAGAATTTTTTTCCCAGTAACGAAGAATGAAGTCATGTCAGTGAGAATTAGAAAACTATTGCTCTTACTATATATTATTAAAGACTTTTTTTTTGAGCAGTTTTAGGTTCATAGCAAAACTGAGAGGGAAATGGAGTTCCCATATACACCATATACATGTCCTCATACGTGCATAACTTCCCCATTATCAACATCCTCAACAAAGTAGTACACATTTACTACAACTGATGCACCTACACTGACACATTATAATCACTCATAATATACATTAGGGTTCATTTTGGGTGCTGTAACTCTATGCGTTTGAACAAATATATATTGACAGGTATCTATCATTACAGTATCATAAAGTATTTTCCTAGTATATTTTCACTAAAAATCCTGTGCTCTACCTATTCATCCCCTATCTCCCAAATTCTGGCAACTAGTGATCTCTTTACTGTTCATGGTTTTTCTTTCCCAGAATGTCATATAGTTGGAATCCTACAGTATGTGGTCTGAAAAGATTATTCTTTCACTTAATAATATGCCTGTAAAGTTCCTCTGTGTCTTTTCCTTGCTTCAAAGCTCATTTGACAATATTTTTATAATTAAATTCTTCGTGGAGGTACAAAATAAAAGTCAGCAAATATTTTAAGCTTCACAATATAATGCAATTCTGATCCAAATTAGACCACGTGAACTATAAAGTTAAAAGTTTATATTTATGTATATTAAAATTTTTAAATAGTTTTAAGAACATTTGTTGTATTTCAAATCAAGAAAAGATATTACTAAGTAATTAATATGTATAAAATACTGTAATAAGAAACATATTTGAGATTTTTTTTAAAGATGGAAATCTGGTGTCTATTTCAAAAATTCTCTTTTGAAAACCTAAGTCACAACTCTAAAACCATCAAATATCAATATAATAATACATGTTTTGAAAAGGAATATATATGCATAATGCAGCAGGATTTTATTGCTCAGAACTAATACTACTCACTTAAATTAACATAGATTTTATTTCTGTCAAGTTAGATGAATTTCTAAATTTTGTTTTTTCCTAAATCAAGTTAGAGATTCCTCCCACATGAGAACTAGCTAAAGTCATGGAAAATTTTAGCCTTTAAGTTCATCCAGTTGGGGATTATCTGTGCCAACAAAAACCAAACAAAACAAAACAAAAAAAAAATTTAAGTTTCTTTTCAAGGCAGAAAACAATGCATTCCTATTCTAAATCCCTGAACCAATATCTAATTCAAAAATAGTTAGATTTTACTTAAATTGTTCAAAGAAATTTATTTTTCAGACATAACCAAGAACAAAAATTTTAAACTACCACTAAAAAAAAAAAAAAAAAAAGTTTAGTAAGTTAAAGTAGAATTGCATGATAAAGGTCAAAGAGAATCCAATTGTGATCATTACTATTATAACACCATATACATTTTTGGGATGTTGAAGGGAGAAATTCTAAAAACCTGCTGCCAGTTGAATTATCTATATTTCCCAGAAGGAAGTGGTAAGCACATTGTGTGTGGAGTCATAAGATACAACCATTTCTATTTTTCAAAAGGCAGAGTAATATCAAGTATCATGTAGTTAAGTAAGATTTATCAGTAGTTAAGTACATTGGTATTACTTCTGATGGTAATTGTAATCCTTAATGATGTTCTTTAAAGATACCTGAGGTTTTGAAACATAAAACTCAAAGCTTCTCTTTGAGAATGGCCCAGATGTCTATTTTTTTCTTTTTTATCTTCTTATGATAAGGTGTTTGTTTTCTCAGGAATCCAAAGAGCTTTTATAGAAATTATTGTGGTAGGATAGATGGTCACTTATTACTGACCTATTTTCCCCAATGAATAGGAAACTTACTGTTTCTACTATGTCCGTATTTATGGAGTCTGTGACTGGCTGGGGCACCCTTTGCCAACAAAGCCAACCAAGGTCATGGGTTCAATCACCATGAGAGCCAATTCCCTTTGCTCTGTTCCATGGTCATACTCTTTATCCTAAACCTTAGCCAAAGGCCACATGGAAGATTAACTAGGCTGGAGACCCTGAATGAAACAGCAAGATCTACCAGGACTATAAAAATAACTCAAAAGTAAAACCCCTATGACTACTGTCAGGATTTCATTCTTCAAATGTTATTAAATTTGCCAATCTGCAAAACAAAACCTTAATTACTGCCTACAAAGTTGGTTTGCTAAAAAGACATACAAGTCTTTTGCCTTCTTTAATTCAAAAGCAACAATGGTAATGAGTATTATTCCCTAAAATGCCACTGCTTTTACTGGAACGGATTTTATTTTTCTGCAATCTTTTACTTAAGAAAAATCTTGCAAGTAAAGTTAAATGTGAGCCCAACAAGTGCACTTTCCAGGATTTCCTTCAAAATCAAAAAGCAAAGGCTCTGAGTGGAGGGTCTGTTTTTATCTGAATAGTTTCCTCTTTGAAAAAGGACACTCAGAGTTTTATTAGAAACCCCAGAGCAATATGATACTTCATTTGACTTTCTAAATACAGGACCATTGAGTTAGAATTGTTGACAAACAGCAGATAACAGATAACTACAAAAATTTAATTTAAAATTTCTCAAGTTTAAAAAAAAATTTAAAAATAAGTTAAAATACAATTTCTCAAATTTTATATGTATTTGAGTAGAATGCCCTGTAAATATGCAACACCCTTCATTGCTTAGAGTTAGAGGATGTTATTTTATGCCTTTGGATTTTTTTTCACTATTTTTTATTCAAAATAAAACAGTACCAAGTCAATGAATAAGTCTATCTGGAGCAGAGTGGTCTCTGTTTACACAATATTACTATGCACTCAGTAGTTGCCCAATAAATATTAATTGATAATGATGGAAAGGGACTTTATAAACAGATGGTCTAGGATAAATTCACTGAAAATGTAGATAGAAACATTACACTCTTCAAGAAAAGCACAAAGTAGAAATTAGACAAGTCCCGCACTCAGAAAATCTCAGGCTATTGTCAGGCAGCTGTTCAGTCAACAAGAGCACAGACATTTTTCATCATCATCATAGCATTAGCAGCATTAAATGTCTATTTGCATATGGTGCTACACAAAGGGACTTGCACAGATGCATGCTAGCCTTCTTTGTTATAGTTTTTACAATGACAATATTAGCAAGAACAAGTACGCACAGCAAAATAAATGTGATTAAACAATACTTTAAGATCTAGTCATATATGGTCTGAACATAAAATGTGTCAGACTTAAATGCAACTCACAGCAGCAGTAAGAGTATTTATTCCTAATGCAAATCTCAACTATTTCCAAACAGATTCTGAGGTGCTTTATAAGAACATCTACACACATGCTTGAAGAATAGGTGAAATAAAGAAAGGAGTTAGAGGCCATAATGGCCATTTTGGAGAAAATAAGAAAGGACTCTTCAAGAACCTAGAAAGCAAATGACCAGGGGGGAAAAAAAGTAAAACAAAAAAATCATATGAGAATTAACTTCAATGTGGATAGGAACAAAGAAGCTACAAGCAAACTGATCAACCCAGGAAGGTATCTTGAAAAACACACCTTATTCAAAAAATTTGAATAATAAAAAATATGTTACATACATTGGGGAATTTTGGAGAAAGATCATTGAAATGGAGAGGTGAAAGGGGATAGAAAGTACACTGCAAACACTTAATAATTAATATCCTTAGGTAATATTTTCTTAATAAAAAGCCTAAGAAGAACGACATAAGTATTATACAGAAATGAGATTTTAAGAAACTCAGGACAACTGACATCTACACATCATCTCATAAAACTACAACCCTCAAAGGAAACCAAAAACCTTCCCTAGCACATTAACACTTGGCATTTTACTTCTCTTATGGTGTAGGATACAGTTCTATACTTCCAACTTTTGTTTTATCAATATTAAATAGCAGTCTCCTGAAATATATGATTTGGAATATTCTTAATCCAGCCAGCTATTACTATCAATATTTTCCAATAAAAGAAAGGGAACATGGCTTGTTCCCTTTCTATATAATATAAATGAACCACATGAGAATTTTGCTCTGTGAATGGAAATTCAAGTACTGAGTGAGGTTGAAAGAGACAACATAGGTTGAAAGAGAGAACACAACAAGGTCTCTTCCAGCTTCACTTTTACAAGGAATTTTGGGGAAAAAATATTTTCCACAGAAAAAATACTAAAAAGGTTTTAACGTCATCTGAAATGATCAAAGCCTAATAAAAGAGACTTACAGGTTAAATCAGTAGGGGTGGGGTACAGGAGGCAAAGAGGTAAATCAAGAAAAAAACGAAGGAAGAAGACTGGAGAACATGGTATGTCTTGGACCTACACATTTCAAGCTGCGCCAAGTAGTGTTCAACTGGCTTTGAAAGACAAATCCCATAATAGACAATCATTCTTTTCCATCTATTTCCTTGTTATCAGCATGGTAACATTAATGGTTCTTTCACAATCTTACAGAAAAGTGTTTACTTTAGCCTTGCAAAAAAATAAGTAATCCACAGGTAATAAACATAAAAGAGAGAAGAAAATAATTAACATGGTATAAAATAGTAAGAGAACAATATTGTAAATCAAAACTATAGTGAGTCAGAATTTATATATGTATTTCGGCCACGGATTGGTAAAGTGCTTATCATGCAGCAATAAGCAATGGGGTAGAATCCATTTATTAAAAGAAATGCCCAAAATGATTTGAAAACACAAACTCTCAGCAAAAATGCCACTTCTTCCACCCAAATTTTCCCAAATGGTCAAGAAGAGATAACTATTTCCCCTCTGGGCTCCTCTGAAGCTTATTTCAAAACTGAAATAACAGCCTCAGTGAATTACAGAGATTGTTAGTATTTCTTTCTTAGCTAAACTGGGAGTCCCTCAAAGTCAAGACAGTGTTTTAAGTACCATTAAATCTCCAGTCCCCAGCACATCACCTGGCATACACTAAGTACAAGAAGGTATAGGCTGCATATTTTACTATGTATAGTTCTGACTACATAGTAGACAATATTTATTCATCCTTTCCTCCAAGAAACACTTATTGGGCCCTTATTCCATGCCAGCCACAACTCTAAGTACTGTAGATACAGCAGTGAGCAATGTGCCTGCCTTCATAAAGCCTGCATTCTGGGCAAGGGGCAGACAGATGACCAGTAATGAAAAGTGTAAGTGAGTGAGTGAGTGAGTAAATAAGTAAATAAAGTAAATTTTAAAAAGTAAATACATATATAAACATTTAAATAAGTAAATAAATACACACACACACACACACACACACACACACACACACACACATATATATTTATAGCAGTGTGAGGGCTCAGGAGTGAAGAATGGGTTTATCTAGGATAGTTAATAAGGCCTTGCTGAAGTAGGGCTCTGAAGGTCATGAGGGTAAACAGCAATGCAACTGTTTCCAGAGTTGAAAATTCCTGGCTCTGGAAATGGAAAATGCAAATGTCCAAAAGCAGGAGAGTGCCCGGCATGTCTGTGGAAAAGCAAGAAGGCAAGTCTAATTGGCCTAGAGCAGACAAGAAGAATGACAGAGAGTTAGGGGAGTGGGTATGCAGGAACCATAAGTGAGGAGTCTTGTAAGCTGAGGACTTCATATTTTATTCTGAATATGATAAAGAAACCACTGAAGGGTTCTGAAGAATGATGTGGCACTATCTGATTCTGTGGGGAAAAGACTGTAGGAAGGTACAAATGGGAGCAAAGGGGCTGGCTACTGGACCAGCCCAAGCAGGAGAAAATAGAGACAAGAGGATAGATGAGAGTAGTAGTGAAGAAGGAATGAGGAATGATCAACTCAAAAATATTTTTTAAATATTGCTGATGCGGTGCCTGGGTGGCTCAGTTGGTTAAGCATCCGACTCTTAATTTTGGCTCAGGTCATGATGTCAAAGTCATGGAATCAAGCCCTGTATCCGCTCAGCATGGAAGTCTGCTTGCCCCTCTTCCCCTGCTCTTCCTCCTGCTTGTGCTCTCTCTCTATCTATCTAAAGTGAACAAAAAAAAACCTTTAAAAATAAATCAATAGAGCTGACAGAATTTAATGATGGACAGGATGTAAAGGATGAGAGAAATGTAAAGGCAAGAACATAAAGGAACCACATAAAATTTTTTAAATATAAAGTTAACATTGCTTTTGTCATCAAGATGAGCATCCATCCTTTTAGAAGAAATAAATCATAGGAGCTACTTAACTAGGCCGAACCACACAAAGAGACACAATTTAGCACCTTCTATACAAGTTCCCAGGTCAGGAGGGGAAAGAACAGGAAATGGAGCTCCAGCAACCCAAGTCTGCCCGAGCTTTGTGGCTTTAAATCACCGTACTACTCCAACTTGATTCCCATCCAAGTCTGACATTGGCTAACAATGCTTCAGGATCTCAATCTCAGATGAAAAATAGGGAACTGAACAACTTTTTCTCATGGCCAAATAAGCCCACGGAATGACGACATAAGGTTACAGGTGTAAACAGTGTTCTAACTTGACCATAAGAGATGCTAGAAAAACCTAAGCAACTTCTCATTTCTTGAGTAATAAATAATACCACAGCTTCAGTTATTTACAAAAAACAAAAACAAAAACTAAGGTACTGAATACAATTGTACATCAACCAGAAATGCAAGGAATCATACAGCCATAAAAAACACTTTTGTATCAGGTGAAAGAAACACAAACAAGATCACACAAAGGAAAATCAGCATTAGAACACAAGCGGAAAATGACTCTAACTGGGTTGGGTGGACAACAAGGACAAAGGCAGTGATGATTAAGGAAAAGAAAATGATAATTAGGAAAAGGAGTTTGGATCTATATAAAATAAAAACGTAGAAAAAGTATCTTTGGGATATTCCTGTATAGATTAGATACATAAGCCATAGACAAGAGCATGGGACTACATGATTCCAGTGACAGAAACTCTCATCTCAAATTACAGTCTCTAATTGTTTTACTATATGTAAAAAGATTTTTTCCACAGAGGGAGGGAGAGCTGTAACCCTAAATAGGAAGAAAGAAACTCCAACAAAAAGGCATAAAAATGACAGCTTTAGTGTTAAATATAACAGATGTCTTAATACATAATATCCAATTTGTCATATTTTATTTTTCAACTGTAGAAAGCAACACTGTTTCAAATTTAAATTTCCAAATAGCAATGATTAGATAATTATATTCTTTTTCTGTTGCAATGTTTGTGCCAAGTACACTTTCAGGGAGCCCCAATAGTTGAGATATACATATATTATCATCATTTTCCAAGAAAGTTAAGCAAGTTTAATGAAGGATGCCCGCCGGGTCACAATTGATGGTTCAATACTGACGACTAGTGGTCAAAAATATGTAGTAATTCCCTATTTCTGAGTATTCTCCTAAGACTTATCTAAATTTGAAACATGTAGTGTAAATTATGTGAAAAACATATATTAAAAGAATTTTCAAACATTTTGAAAATTACAAAGGAAAAAACTATCTCTTAAGTCTTTTCTGTCCATTATTTGCTATTTCTCCAAATCAAAGTCAATCAGCCTTAGATATGGACCCATAATGGGGGCAACTCCATGAGGTGTTGGTTCATTCACATCGTCCCAGATGAATTAAGTTTCAGAAATCCATAATTAATATTTTAAAGAGATCTTTCAGAATTCATATATCTGAGCAGTTTTAATTTTTTTTTCTAACTTCGTTTGTTAGGCACTAAGAAATCAGAAATACAGCTGTCCTAAATTCCCAACATAATGTGAAAAACAATAAAGTACCATATCAAAATATTCTTTCTAAAAAGTTAAAATTTAATTGTGATTGCCTTAATTCTTGAAGAATGTTTGTAGGATTTCAGTTAAATCATTTAAACTGCTACATATTCAACTTCAAAGAGGTTTAGATTGTTAACATTCACTTTCTTCTCTGTAGGAATAAGAGCTACGGGATAATACAACAACACAAACCTCTGAGAGAGAAAAAAGTTTGTTTTTTTAAACAAGAGTATTACATGCAGTCAAATGGTCACTTATAAGTGAAAACAACGGTCATTCCTTCAACAACTATTCACAGACTGTCTGCAGGAGGATAAATACTGAATTACATGCCCCAGTTTGCTGAGTATCTGAAGAAAAGTGGAGAAGAAATCACTATGCTTAGAGCACAGATTTCTTAGAACAATTTGCAGTTATAGATACCATTTTTAAATTTGAGAATAACATCTAAAAATGGAAATATAATCAAAATATAATCAAAAAATGAACATATAACACATTTCAATCCAGTACAAAACAAAAACGGGGGAAGGGGGAAAAAACAACAAAAAAAGAAGAGATGTTAAAAAAACAAATATGGGCGCCTGGGTGGCTCAGTGGGTTAAAGCCTCTGCCTTTAGCTCAGGTCATGACAGGGTCCTGAGATCGAGGCCCGCATCAGGCTCCCTGCTCGGCAGGGAGCCTGCTTCCTCCTCTCTCTCTGCCTGCCTCTCTGCTTACTTGTGATCTCTCTCTCTCTGTCAGATAAATAAGTAAAATCTTAAAAAAAAAAGTTAAAAAAATAATAAAAAAATAAAAATAAAATAAAAAAATAAAAGGATAAAATCTTTTCCAAATGCATCAATAATTTTAAGTAAAAACTGACTAACCCAGCCATTAAAAGTCATAATTTATCAAATGAGATTTTTAAAGTCCAGCTTTAAAAGAGTGTTTATAAGAAGAAGAAACATACAAAAATAAGTTGCAAAGGAAGGATTAAAATATAGCAGAAAAATCATATGCCAAGAAGACAGTAAGTCAAAAGAATGCTAATATCAAGAGGAACACTACAGGTTAAAAAATAATTGACCAAGAAGTAATTAATTCATATCCATGAAACCACAGTCACAAAACAGAGCAAAACTAAAACTAAAAAAAAACTAGAGTAAAAAAAAAATCACAGAGAGAAATTAACAATCCTCATTATACTGAGAGGCTTTAGACAGACATATTCAATAAGAATACAAAAGAACAAACAACAAAATTTACAAACTTGACTTACTAAATTTACAGGTATATGTATATGTGTCATATGCTAAATTGAAAATGTGTTAAATTTTTTTACTCATATAATATTTACCCAAAAACTGATCATGGTACCAGGTGTCAAAATGGAAGTTGCAACAAATTTCACAGGAATTAAAAATTAATAATAAAGAGTTAAGTAAGCATACACATTATTTGGATTTTTCAAAAGGCATTCCTAAGTAAATCTAAAATTATAGAGGAAATCATAAAAGAAATTACAAAAGATTTAGAAATAAACCACCATAAAAGAATAGCTTATCAAAATATATGATAATTTAATGATAAATTTGCCGTAATTTTTAAAAACAGAAAAATCAGCTAATGTTTCAACTTTTAAGTCTAAACTGAACCAGACTAATCCTAAAAACCAAAAAGGAAGAAAAAAGTAATAGAGTTAAAAACAGAAGTTGATGGACTAATAGAGCTAGTCAAAATGAAAACTAATAGTCATATGTCTAGCAAGACTAATAAGGAAAAAGGAATAACTAACATTTAAGCAAAAAAGTACACAGCTTCAGAGCAAGATTTAAAAATAATAAATCAGGGCTATGATTGCTTTTAAAATTAACTTCAAAATACAGGCAAAATGGAGAACAAAAAATCACCAATTAGCAAACTGACTTAAAAAATAAAAAATCTATATAAACCAAAAACAAACAAAAAAGAAAAAAATTGAAAACCTCAGCCACCAAAAACAAATGGTTTTATGGGTGAGTTTTAATAAACAATCAAGAAATAGACAATCCCTCTCTCAAACAAACAGAGCCAGAAAATAGAAAAAGAATCTAATCTACCTAATTCATTTTATGAGGTTAATGTAACCTTGCTTCCAAAACCAAAAAGAGCAGTACAAAGAAAATTATAAGCCCTCAATCATTAACAGAAATATAAAAATTCTAAGAAAACACTAGCAAATTAACTCAGCAATAAAACTCAGTATAACTCAGTATATAAAACAATACATTATGACCAAATAAATGCTGGGAGGGGTATCTGTTGATAAAGTCAACCATATTTCAATATCAAAAGAGAAATATAGCAAGCAGCAAGAGTATTTGATAAATTCCATAACACATTATGATTTTTTAAAAAGAAACAAACACACACAACTCCTGGAAACCTAGGAATAGAAGGCAAAGTTCTTTTTTTTTTTTTAAAGATTTTATTTATTCATTTGACACAGAGAGAGAGATTACAAGTAGGCAGAGAGGCGGCAGAGAGAGAGGAGAGAGGAGGAAGCAGGCTCCCCGCTGAGCAGAGAGCCCGATGTGGGCCTCGATCCCAGGACCCTGGGATCATGACCTGAGCCGAAGGCAGCGGCTTCAACCCACTGAGCCACCCAGGCGCCCTAGAAGGCAAAGTTCTTAATCTGATAAAGGACAGAACTGAAAAAACCAGGAGCAAACACATGCAACAAGATTAATACTTTAGAAGCATCCCTACAAAAACAGAAATAAAGCAAGAATTCTTGCTATCTTTGTTTCTATTCAACATTGCACTTAAGTTTCTAGCCAGTGCAATAAAGCAATGACAAAGAAAGAATTATAAAGTTAGGGACTAAATTGCCTTTCATTTCATATATGATTATCTACACAGTATATAGCACATGACAGTAATACATGAAAGCTGCTAACAAATTATAAAATAAGATCATTAAGCAAAATTGTTGCATATGAGAGCCGCATATAAAACCAATTACACTCCTATATACTACAGATAACCAATCAGAGATGTAATAAAAGAAAATATTCCATTCACAATAGAAAGAAACACCCTAAGATACCTAAGAATAAGTCCAACAAAAGATGAGTAAGACCTTTATATATAATTACAAAATATTATTGAAGAACATTAGAAAATACCTCCTTCAAATTAATCTATGTAGTCAGTACAATTACAATCAAAATGCCAGCAGGATTTTTCGAGGAACATGACAAAAGATTTTCATTAGCATTTACCAAAATATAATGAAAGCTATAATAATGGAGATAAAATGATATCAGTTCAGGGGTAGACAAACAGATCAATAGAAAAGCATATAGAACCAGACAGATAACACGGGAAACTAGATATATAACAGAAGTGGCATTTAAATTAGAGGGGAAAGAACAAATTATTCAAAAATGATGCTGAAGCAACTCATTAGTCACATAAAAATAACAGATTCCTTCCTCGTGCCACTAAAAAGTAAAATTCCTGAGGGAAAACACAATAATCTAATATTTTCGAATGAGCAAATGATAAACAAGTTATCTGCACAGGCACAAATGCAAACTGCCAAAAAAAATGTGAAAAGATATTCAAATTCACTAATAGAGAAATGCAAATAAACATAAAAATGAGTTAACACTTTATACCCATGAGCCTGGCAAAAATTAAAGAGAACGTCGGTAAAAGGGCCATTTTCAACCATTTTACTGATAGAAATGTAAAAGGTTAGAACCTTTTGGAAAAAATAATCTGATAGCCTCTATTATAATAAAAATCCATCTGTGGTAATGAAAGATTAAGTTAGAACCACATCAGCTAGTTCAAGGAATTTCCAGAAAATACTGGTAAGAGGAAAAAGCAAAAAAGCAAAATTGTGTGTATGTATGTGTGTGTGTGTGCGTATAAAATGTGATCCCATTTTATTAAAATGCAATATACAAAAAAAGTCCTATATATGCAAAGGCATATATGGTCCATATACATCTGTCTAGGATAATTAAGAGTAATAATTAAGGAAAATATAAAGGGATCTCTGCCAGGCTGTTCACACTGGTTCCTTTTTCTTAGGGAGTGGGGTTAATGGTTGATGATCAGAGAATACATAAGAGATTGGCGGTGGGGGGGCAGGGAGGGATGAGCCAAGCAAATAAAACAAAAGCTGTGTTAAAAAGATAATATATGAGCATTTATGATATGATCACATTTAGTTATACAATTAAATTATATATGATTAAATACTTTTCATACAAAATACCTAATAAATATGTTAAAAGAATTATGTGAGAAATAAAACTAGTTAAACAGTGGATCAAAACAATGTATGAATACGGTCACTGCTTAATGCATTTGACAAGTATTTATTAAGTGTATACTATGTCAAATGTTAAAAATGCAAAATGCTCAAAAAGAATACAATTAAATATCAAGAAATAGTAATTAGTAATAACCTGGGACAAAAAAAAACCTCATGTTAAATAGATCACTAGAAACAGAACAGTGAGGAGAAAAAAGCCATCACTGCAAAAGGAGAAAACTAGTTTGTGGGATTAGAGTTTATTAAAAGAATAAATACCAGAACCTAAAGTAAGGCTCAGACTTACCCTACACATACAGCTCCACCCCATAAAGAATAAACACTAGAGGAGGAGTTCTAGAATTTTCCCTAGCTACACACATTTTCCTACAGAATAGCACATGTGTAGTTGTCCTGTTGTGATACTCTACTTTCAGGCCATTGGTAGTCTGAGGGTCCTGCCTGACCCCCATGCTGTGTCACTCAGTGCATACTACATCCCACCTGGTCACCCGGGCCTCGAAAGGACTCATGAGGATTGGGAAAATAATGTGCATTTTCTGGGCCTCCCTCATGCTTTCCACGGTGCTTGTATTTTAAACTCCCATTTGACTTGTAAATTCTACTGGTCTTTCTCAAAGCCCAGTGAGGCTATTGGGCTGGTCAATGTCAGAATGACTTAATGGGCATTTATATAAAAGGCATCAAGTAACAGTGGGGAAGGGGATACTTGTACTATGAAATAAATACGTGAAAATATCAGGGCACTTACTATGGAAACAGGAGGGAAAGTGCCAAGCAAAAGTTATACAATTCAGCCTTGGAAAGATAAGTGCAGTCCAAAATCTACCAGCCTCAGAAAGATCTCCTTGTCGATCCACGGCAAGCAGGGGAGTCCCAAAAGGAAGGGGTTAAAGAGGACTAGATCCTCCTCTGAATTGACACAGAGGTCTCAAGGGAAATGCTAAAGCTATTAAGAGGACATTAGGAAAACATTCTTGGCTTCCCTAGAAGCTTCTCCCTTAATGAGTCCAAACTAAATACATTTATAAACTGTACTGAAGGCTTTTCGTAGGTGAAGTATCCATATTACTCAGCATCCCTGGAGCCACAATGACATTTCTGGGAAGGAACAAATAGCATTTCTTCATTAGGTTTTTCATAATTGGTACAGATGCCAAAAGATGAAGAAAAATATCGGGGAAAAAAATCTATCAATCACTTTAACTTTTTTGTAAGGCTTTAACATTATCCATGAGGCTCACGCAATCTGGCTTCTCATAGATGTACAAACTGAAAACCACTGAGCTGAGCTCCCATCTTACACCTAATAATTTCCCACTAATCTTCACCATCTTCAATTCAGATTCCATTCTTCAACTTCCCCATAGACTTCTCCATGAAGTAACCTTTAAACCTTGAGGTACCTGATTTACCCTAGATCGCTGGCAAGCATGGAATATTACTGGTGGGGTAAGTGGGAGAACTGGCTATGAAATGTTCTGAAAGGCATATACAAATATGTGCCCGGCATTTATCTTATCTCATGTACTTCATTTTAAGTAATTCAAATGAAGACAAAGGTGTATCATTCAATTTAGTCCGAAGGCCAGTTGAAGATCTTTACCAAGTTAAGAAGACCTGACATTCATATGACATCAGTAGCACATGAATAGTTGAGACTCAATAAAGGCAGCAGATTACAGTGTCCACACCCTTCCTGCTTAGACAAAGAGAGGGGAAAAAAACACACAAGACACGATAAAGAGTGAACAATTTCTTAAGACCTCTAAACAAGAAGAGGAGAGTGGCTGTTCCTCAACCAATTTCCAACGATAAATACTGTGTTTTTCATTAAATGGGAATAAATAAAACTTCAAGGACCTAAAGACCTCATTAGATCACTAAAAAGAAGCAGGTTTTAGCCAAAAGTACACATTGCCTTCCCGTAATATGACATTGTACCTAGAAATCTCTGACATCCTGGAATTTTTAAGGAATACTTCTAATCTCTTAACAATTTTTAATGGTCCTAATTTTCACTAACATTGAATTATACATTTTAGGGAGCCAGAAGAGCACAGTGGCTGAAAGTCCAGATCACCTTACCTATAGATTCATTTTTCTCACCATAGCCAGAAACAAAATATATCAATTACTATCATCATACAGTATAGGTATTTGCAAAAGTATTTTTTAATACTAAAAAGAAAGCAAGGTGTTTCCTCTCCTTAAACATGACCTTTCCAGATCAGCCTAAGCCACTTAACTTGGGAGTAGGAAAACATATCAGCCTAAATTAATCCTTTCCAGCTTCCACTGCACTGTTTAGTCCAAAAACCACCTTTTAAAAGTGTATAGGTCACCACTTATATTAAAGTGACAAAATATGAAATTAAACATGTCTTATCAATAGTGATCCTCTACTGTATTGTCAGAGATAGAATTCCAAATCACAGCTAAAGCTTTTAGTCAAACTGACAATTACAATGCAAATATTCAGGCTCTGGTTTCTCAAGAATAGGGGTGGGAAGCAATCTTCCTCTCCCTCTTTGTAATTTTGTGCATTCTGCAAAGAAAGAAGAAAATAAGTACGGAAAATTTCTCTAATTTTCTCTTGCAAAAAAGAACAATTGTCTATTCTTATGCTCACCAGATGCAATTTGCTTTGAGAACAAATGTATAAAAATCAAGGTTTAAAAAAGAAGGCTACCCACATGCCATATCTAATTATTCAACAAAGTATCCTCTTCAAAGTAATTACCAACTAACAAGGGTATGCCTCCTTTTGTGAAATGGAGGAAAATGGAATTTTAGAAAACAAAAGTAGATTTTCTATCACTTACATTATAATTTCAGGGTTGCCATTTTTGCACCTAATTTTCAATTGGCAGTATCTCCTAATACTTAAATTTTTTTTAATCCATCAATTTATAAGGGTCAATGAACTTCAAGTACACACATAAGTGCATTTGTAGAACACCACTTTTAGAGAAAATCATTTTGTAAAAGAAAAAGAAATCCTTTTTAAAGTCTTTTTGTTTTGTTTCAATTTTTTATACTTTATGTATAGATCTAAGACACACTTAAAGGGAAATTCAACAAATCAATTTTCTATAATGATAGTAATAAAACATAACCAATGTAATACAATTCACAAATCTATACCATTAATTAATGGAAAAAGCAAAGCCTTTCTTCACAGTATGAATACAATTAATAAATGCAGAAAAAGTGATCAAATGTGTAAAAAAAAATCACCGTTTAGCATCACTTATAGTAATAGCTATTTCACGAAAGAATATTAATAAATGCTAAAATCTATGGGTAAAAATACAATAATAAGCTATTTTCAAGCTTTAAACAATCTCCACATAAAAGAAATATTTTAAAAGGCATAACAGTAAAATTTACAGTGAAGAAACTTGGCAGACAACACCTTAACCAAATGTTCAATTTTCACCAGCATTGGGACAAATGGACATTTATATGCCTTCTAATAAGATACCCTAGGAAGAATGCAACACCAATTCTCTGCATTTCCTGCCAAAAGTCCATCATCTGAATCTGAATTTAGTCATGAGACAGCATCAACAAACCAAAATGCAAGACTTCTACAAAGTAACTGGCCAGTACTCTGCAAAGTTGTCAAGGTCATAAATGACAAAGAAAAACTGAAAAAACTGTTCCAGATCAAAGGAGACTAAAGAGACACAATGATCAAATGTAATATGTGACCATGTATTATAGCCTGGACCAGAAAAGGATGTTAATGGCAAAATGTGAATAAAAACTATAGATTATATCATAGTATTCATCCAATGTTAATTTCCTACGATTATGGAAGAGAATGTACACACCATATTATTTAGATGTAAAAGTATTTACATCACAACTGCAATTAGCTCAAAAAGTTATGTATATGTAACATAATAATTTATCCATTATTATTATTATAACATACATACAAAATGTGAATATTAGAGGAATCTAGGTAAAGGGTATACGGAAATCCTTTGTTCTAATTTTTCAACTTCCTCCTAAGTCTGAAATTTCAAAATAAAAAAGGTACCTAAAAGGTAAGTGATCTCAATTTTGGAATGGTATGACCACAGTCTAGTCCAGGGATTGGCAAACTTTCTATAAAAGGACCAGAAAGTCAACACTTTAGACTTTGTGGGTCACATGGTCTCTTTTACAATTCCTCAGTGCGGCCACAGTGTCAAAAAACCACCCACAAACAGTAAATAAATGGAATGGCTGTGTTCCAATAAAACTTTATTTACAAAAAATAGGCAATGGGCCACATTTGGTCCAGTGGCCATAGTTTGCTGACCCCTGGGGTCTAGTTCATGCCAAGGAAAACTGATCAGAGTAATCATACTTTCAGTTAACATTTCTGAGCACATTGCAGATACTATATTAAGTGCTTTACAAGCCATTAACTCATTTATCCTCACACCAACATGATTAGGTACATTCTATTATTATTTCCATTTTCCAGAGGAAATGGGTCTAGAAAAGCAAAGGAATTTTCCCAAGGTCACACAGCCAGCAAGCAGTAGACTTTGGGGTTAAACAAGGTAGACTTTGGGTATCTTCACACACTGAACTAGATATACTTACACTGAACATGCTATACTTGTCATGCTATACTTATACTTGAACATGCTATACTTATCAGATGCACTGAAATATACATGCAATGAGCAAGGAACTCTAACCATTTTAACAAGGGCTAAATAACTATCCGAACTATCCAAACTCAAGATTTACATCCTGAGAAGGTATTTTTCACAAACCTCCTGTAGCTGCAAAGAAATAAGCCCCAGCTTATCCTGACGTTTTTCAACCAGCTCTCTTTCTGTGCGCATCTCTCTTTCTATTTCCTGAAGCCGTCGTTCCACCCGATCTGAAACCTTAACATGAACAGAAACAGTGACATTACAGAGCTGTCAGGCAAAAAGAGAATATACTGAAGAGATATTTTATGCCAGATACAGTACCACCATGGCATTTAAAAATGGCTTGTTTATAGTGTCCTTTTTAATGCTATTATAAAACAGATCACAAAAAAAATGGGCTGAAAGTTAGAAAAGAAAACAATCATTAGTCTCTAAATAATCCAAACCTGGATCCCAATAAAGGATTTAAATCTTTCAAAGTATAATAATTCAATAGATCAAAGTTAAAAAATACTAGAAAAGAGTGCCCTCTGGTGAAATAGAAGGGAATACTAAGTTTGCCAATGACTGCATTTATTACTCTATTAATGATAAACTGTTCTATTTAGTTCTTTTTTATTTTAATTATCTATAAACATGACCTGCCTAGAAAGGTTTTGATGTCTATGAGCAGCAAATAATTAAAAGCATTTTTCATTAGCTTGTCAATCTTTTCTACTGTGATCTACTGAAAATAAACCAGCTATAAAAGATCAAAAACTAAAGTCAAACAGAAAAATGTTTAATTGGGACTCTCTAAAATAAACATGAAAGAATTTTTTCTCTGATGCAAGACTTTCCTTGCTAAAAGTTGTACAAATTCAAACACATTTCATGCATATCATCATACAGTCCCCTAAATAAAATTTACCTATTTGATGATATGTATATTTCATGCAGGAGGCTACAGGGGGATAAAAGACATTTGGATCCATTTAAGAGAAGCAATACATATAGCCCTGTAATAAGAATCTTTTGCTAACAAGTCTATGCAGCCAGAAGGATCCTAGTCACAAGGTATCTTACTGGGGTGATAGAAATGGTCTAAAGTGGACCATAGTGATGAATGCACAACTCATTACATTTACTAAAAATCACTGAATTGTGTACATAAAGCAGGTTAATTTTATGATAAGTTATACATCAAATCATTTTTTAAAAATGACACTGGTAAACATAAGTTCGATTAGTCAATAAAAACTGAGCAAAAATATTCTATCAAAAAAATTACCAGTTAATATTAACTAAGAATGAAAATTCTTGGTTTTCTACCTTTTACTGCTTAAAATCAATTAAGATATTTACAATGATACAATGCTTTACTAAAAACTCAAAACACCCTTCAGCACCAAGCTTCTAATTTATCATAGTAATCAACGCTAATATCCCAATAAATAATTTACTACTGCATCTGAAATAAACATAGTACCTGCTATAATAGAAAACAATATTGGATAAATACTAAAAAAATAAATGGTTGTTAATTTATGCAATTTTTACAAAATGGAAATACCTTTACAGTGTACTCTGAATGTAAAAAGTAATTAATAGCAAAACTCATCAGAAAAAAAGTAATACAGAATCATCTCAAACTCATTAGGGTGGCTACTATCAAAAACAAACAAAACAAAAAAACCAGGAAATAACAAGTGTTGGAGAGAAAGTGGAACCCTGGTATGCAGTTAGTGGGAATATGAAATTGTACAGATCCTATGGAAAAACAATACACCGATTCCTTAAAAAAATTAAAAATAGTGTTAGGAGCAATTCCATTTCTAGGTATATTCCCAAAAGAATTGAAAGAGGGTCTTAAAGAGATATTTATAGACCCACATTCATAGCAGCATTATTAACAACAGCCAAAAGATGGAAACAACCCAAGTGTCCACTGACAGGTAAATCGACCAACCAAGTGTAGTTACACATACAATGGAGTATTATCCAGTCTTAAAAAGGAAGAACTTTCTTACCCATGCTACAACATGGATAAACTTTGGAGACATTATGCTAAGTGAAATAAGCCAATCACAAATAGACAAATACTGTACCATTCCACTTACATGAGGTACCTGGAGTTAGTCAAAAGTCATAGAGACAGAAAGTTGAAAGGTGATGTCCGGGGACTGGAAAAAGGGTATCATGTTGCTTAATGGGTACAGTTTCCGTTTCACATGATAAAAAGAGTTCTAAAATGTTGAATGTACATAACACTACTGAACATTTAAAAATGATACAATGGGCAGTGCTGCAATAGTTTAAGCATCAGACTCTTGGTCTGGGCTCATGTCCTGATCTCATGGGTTGTGAGATCAAGCTCCGCATTGGGCCTTGAGCTCTGTGAGGAACCTGCTTAAGACTCACTCTCCTCTCTCATCCCCCCCCAACCCATGTGCACTCTCTCTCCCTCTCTCTCTTAACTTAAACTAAAGCTTAAAAATAAAAATAAATCTTTAAAAAGAAAAACAAAGGGAGGAGTACCTGGGTGGCTCAGTCAGTTAAGCATCTGCCTTTGGTCCAGGTCGGGATCCCAGAGTCCTGGGACCAAGCCCTGGGATCAAGCCCTGGGGTCTGGCTCCCTGCTCAGGGGGTAGTCTGCTTCTCCTCCCTCTGTGCCTCCCCCACTCCATGCTTTTGCACTGTCTCTCTCTCTCTCAAATCAATTAAATCTTTAAAAAGTGATATGATGGTAAATTTTATATTTTACCACAGTTAAAAATAATAAAGAATGATAAAAAGAAATAAATACAACCTGCTAATACCATCCATGAAGAGAAAAACACTGATAAGTATATGGTCGTATACTTTCAGAAATTTTTCTATGCATATGTGCATGACTAGTCAGACACATATCCATTTCACTTCTTTAAATAAAAATGAGGGGCACCTGGGTGGCTCAGTGGGTTAAAGCCTCTGCCTTCAGCTCAGGTCATGACCTCAAGGTCCTGGGATCGAGGTCCTCATCGGGCTCTCTGCTCAGCAGGGAGCCTCCTTCCTCCTTTCTCTCTGCCTGCCTCTCTGCCTACTTGTGATCTCTCTCTCTTTGTCAAATAAATAAATAAAATCTTAAAATAAATTAATAAAAAAATGAGGTGTTACATATAATATTTCATAAATTTTTGCAGTTGACATATCATGGGCAATTTTCCATGACAACAAATAAATCCACAGCCTTTTTATAACAAATGGGTAGCTCTCCATAATTGATTAACATAATTCTGTACTAATAATGGGATAACAATTATTTATTTTTACTAGTAAATGCTATGGCAAACACTCCAATATAGGATAATTCAAGATACAATCTTTAAGTCGAACTATTGAATCAAAAGGTATGGATCACTTATAAAAAAAATAAAACATGAAATAAAACTTGGAAGTATTTTGGATTTTTATCCAAATCTTTTACTCTAAAAAGAAGACTGGGGAAATGAAGTTATTGGCCAGGGGTCACACAACTAATAAGTGAGAAAAATAAGCCTAATACAGGTCTCCCTTTCCAGCAGCATCTTATAAGCCCCAGGTCTATTTTCATGCATTCATTCAATAAACATGCATGGACACTCATTTGTTCCAGTTGTTGTGGTAGGTAGGAATACAGAAATATACATGCTGTATCCAAACCCTCCTTCAAACAGCTTGCTACTGAAGACTGACACTGAATGAGCAGTTAGACTTTTTCTCATTAAATTCAATGAGTTGAATGACTTCTGTATTTCAGAAGGAAGGCTGTGCTTATTAGTGACCTATCAAAATCAAAGAAATTCAGAAATCCAAATACTGAAATAAAAACCCAAAGTTATTAAGACAGTTTCTTCAATAAATGGTATTGGGAAAAGTGTGCAGCTATACACAAAAGAATTAAACTGAAACACTTCCTTTTTTTTTTTTTTGACCACTTTCTTACACCGTATACAACAGTAAACTCAAAATGGATGAAAGAGTTAAATGGACGACTGGAAACCATAAAACTCTTAGAAGAAAACATGGGCAGTAGTAAGCTCTTGGAAATTAGTCTGTGCTATATACACACACACACACACACACACACACGTGTGTGTGTGTGTGTGTGTGTGTGTGTGTGTGTATATATATATATATATAGTATCAGTCACCTCAGGCAAAGGCAACAAAAGCAAAAATAAATAAATGGACCTACACCAAACTAAAAAGCTTCTGCACAGCAAAGGGAACCATCAACAAAATGAAAAGGTAACCTACTGAATGGGAGAAGATAACCTGCAAAAGAGGTAACAAATAAGGGGTTAATATCAAAACTGCATAAAGAACTCACATAATTCAGTATCAAAAAATTCAGTATCAAAAAATCCAATTTAAAAATGGGCAAAGGGACTAAATAGACACTTCTCCAAAAAGACATAAAATGGCAAACAGACACATGAAAAGATGCTCAATATCACTAATCGTCAGAGAAATGCAAACCAACAACACAATGAGATATCACCTCACACCTATCAGAATAGGTGTGCTCAAAAAGACATGAAATAGGGCGTCTGGGTGACTCAGTGGATTAAAGCCTCTGCCTGCGGCTCAGGTCAGGATCTCAGGGTCCTGGGATTGAGGCCCGCATCAGGCTCCCTGCTCAGCAGGGAGCCTGCTTCCTCCTCTCTCTCTGCCTGCCTCTCTGCCTACTTGTGATCTCTGTCAAATAAATAAATAAAATCTTTTAAAAAAAAAAAAGACATGAAATAACAAGTGTTGGCAAGCATATGGAGAAAAGGAAACCCTTGTGCACTGTTGGTGGGAATGCAAAATAGTGCAACCACTCTGGAAAGCAGTATGAAGTTTCCTCAAAAAATTAAAAATATAACTATCATACGATACTGCAATTCCACTTCTGGGTATTTAGCCAAAGAAAATGAAGCCACTAATTCAAAAAGGTATATACACTCCTTTGTCCACTGTAGTTATTCACAATAGCCAAGATATGGAAGCAACCTATGTCCATCGATTGAAAAAGGAATAAAGGGGTATACACACACAAAAAAGAACGGAATCTTGCCATTTGTGACAACATGGACAGTTCTAAAGGATATTGTGTTAAGGGAAATAAGTCAGACAGAGAAAGATAAATACTGTAATTTCACTTATATGTGGAATCTAAAAACAAACAAAAACAAAACCAGACTCAGTGATACAGAGAACAAACTCGTGGTTGCTAGAGGAAAGAGAGGTGGGGGATGGGTGAAACAGGGGAGGGGGATTAAAGGGTATAAACTTCTAGTTACTAAAAAAAAAAAAAATCCAAAATTATTTAGACATTAGCTACTTTACCACCATAGCTAGTACATTTGATGAGGTCGAGTTAACATATTTGGAGGATTCTGTTTTAAAATTGTTATTTGTGTTAGGTAGCTTCTGACATGGTTTCAATGGTTTCTGCTTCCTGGTATTCATCTACCTGCCTAATTTCTTCCCTTTGACTGGGGACTGTTCCTAGTAACTTCCTTCTAATGAACAGAATATGGCAAAAGTTATGAGAGGTCACTTCCATAATTAGGTTACAAAAAGTTGTGACTTCCATTCTTGCTGGCACGTTCTCTCATGCTAGCCCTCTTTCTTGTGTGCTCTGATGAAACAAGCTGCCGTGTTGTAGATCCTTTATGGAGAGGCCACGTGTCAAGTAAACCAAAGAAGCCTCTGACCAACAGATCATGATGAACTGACCTTCAATCCAATAACCCACAAGAAACTGAAGGAGATAAGAAGCAGATCAATCAGTCAAGCCTTGAGATGACTATAACCTGTGAGAGATCCTAAGCCAAAAGACCCAAGTAAGCCACACCTGGATTCCCAACTCAGAGAAACTGTCAAATAATAAATGTAAGCCAGTAAATTCAGGAATAATTATTACACAGCCATCGATAACTAGTGCAATTTTTTTAAATCTGTTTTCAAATAAATTCTTAACTAGGAAATAAGCTAGGCAGCATAATACATGCATATTCCCCCCTCCATCCACAACATTTCTATTTCACAGGATTTTGTTCTCAATTTCAAAATATTATGATTTTTCACTAGTATTAGCCCTCTCTGTAATCCAGTGGTAGAGGACCACCTCTTTCGTCCTGGCTGTGGCACCTACTGGCCTTATGATTAGCTTTCTAAATGAAGTTCATACTAACTGAGCTGTTAAAGTAATTTATTCTCTCAAAAAATCAGCATCATCTTCCATAAAATGGAAATAATAACTTGCCCCACTTGCCACATAGAGTAGTGTGGACCAAAAAGTACAGAAGTAATGGGACAAAAGTAGAAATGATGTGGTAAGAAATTGATAGTTGTTTTTCCAATATCTATTCCCCTATTCCCATTTCTTCTATAGTAAAGGAATTTTTAACTAGATAGGTGGCTGTCCAATATAAACATTTTCTGGTCTTGTGACTTAAATTCTGGCAAATAGGATACAGGTATAGCATCAAGTGACAAGTTCCAAAAACTATCCAGAAAGACAGCACATAAGCACCGTTTGCTCTCATAGTCATTCCTTCCTCCATCTTGCTCCCTAGTACACACATGCTGCCATCTTAGATCGTGAATTTGAGGCCATAACAGGAAACAAAAGCAGCAGCAACAAGAACATGACAGAAAGAGCCAGAACCCCTTACACATTGGAGGGAGCACCACATGGAACCCTGAGCTTTCTCCTGAAGACCTTCCCATAACAGAGAAATAAATTTTATCTTTTATAAGTCACTATTATTTGAGGTTTTCTATTATTTATCACTGAAACTCAACTGATAGAAGCACTTAACTACAAAACGTTAAGCAAGTATAACTACTGCCTTATACAGCTATGAGAACATGGCAAATCATAATATACTTGCTCTATTTTAGTCAAGTCTGAAGACAACAATAAATAATAAAAATGAGTAGACTTTATAGCTAGTCAGTGTTCAGAAAAAGAAAACCTATGTACAAACTAGCATGAATGAGAATGAATAAACGCAAAGTATTTTAGGAGTTTCAACAGTGGTAGAACTATAATTATCGTATAAGGCCACCTAAGTGTCTTCATAGACCCAATCATCCAAACAGATCAATATGCTCAAAATACACTCTTTTTTTCTACTGCTATCACCTTGGGTCACACAACGCCACCAAAATCAACAACAACCAAGGACTAAAATACACATTTAGATAGTTCTTGTTTTCTTTTTGTCTACTTTTTCTCATCAATTTCTATTTACATTTCTGTATTAGTTACAGTAAAATCTAGTTTCTTTCAAAAAGAACAAATATACAGGAGCTTAATTAAATAAGGTAACAGTTTATTTCTATCTTGTACTACAGTCCAGAAGAAAGCAGGACAGGTGGAGGGTAAGGTCATTCAAAGGTCCAGATTCCTCCCGTGTGTTGCTCTGCCTTACCCTAGGTTGTTATCCTCACCTGCAAGGTTGGAGCTGGGTAAGCGCTTACATCCCCATTTCAACCCACATAAAGAGAGGGACAGAGACAAATTACTGAACAAATGGCTTTGTTTTCAAGCTCAGAAGTTGCATGCATCAGTTTTACTCACACTTAGTCTCATGGCCATAACTTAGCTGCACAGGGAAACTGGGAAATGTCATCTCCGCCCGAGTAACCATGTACCTGGATAAAACTGCTGGGGTCCTTAGGTGATAAGGGGAAGAGTATGGAGATCTGATACCAAAGAGAAGGAGAAACTCAATATTATATCCACTTAAAATTAAAAATAACACATACTATAATTTTAAGGTAAGCTTAAGCCACCTTTCATCCTTCTTGGAAGAGGGGAAGATAAATGCTAATACTCAACTGAAAGTATTAAAAGAGGGCATTTAAAATACCAATTTTAAAATGGAGCTATACGGAACAAATTACAAATGCACAGACTTCAATTCCTATAAGTCCACTTCTAGAAATTTATTCTACCAATTTACTTTTTCATGTGAAAAATGGCACATGTACAAGATCATTAATTGCAGTGTTGTATATAAAAGAAAAAGGCTTAAATAACCTAAATGTCCATCAAAAGGAGACTGATTAAATTATGGAACACTCAGTCAACGGAATGCTTTAAATTAGGAAAAGAAAGGAATTAGAAAGCTCATTAGATGCTAATATGGAATAATCATAAATCTCAAAAATACATTAAATGCAAAAGACAATATACAGAACAATGTGTTTAGAAATACATTAAATGAAAAAGACAATATACAGAACAATGTGTTTACCTGCTACCAATTCTGTAACACAAAGGAGAGGAGGGCAAGGCATCTCTCAAGGTGGTGATATTTCACTGGAGACCTGAATGATAAGAGGGAGCCAGCCATGCAAAAACTTTGGGAAAGAAGAGAAGCCAAGGCAAGGACCCTAATGTAAGGAAAAGTTTGACAAATTCAAGGTACAGAGGGAAGCCGGAATAATATAGGTACTATCATAAGGAATTTGGAATAGAAGCATCTTAGGTAGAAATTTAAAAAGCAGGGACATAATGCACTGTGATGACAATTTTTTAAAAATCACTTGGTTAACTGTGAAAACCGGTATGAAGTTCCCTCAAATAATTAAAAATAGAACTACCCTATGATCCAGTAATTCTACTCTTGAGTATTTACCTAAATAATATAAAATCCTTAATTCAAAAAGTTATGTGCACCCTATGTTTATTACAACATTATTTACAATAGCCAAATTATGGCAGCAACCCAAGTGTCTATCGATAGATGAATGGATAAAGAAGATATGGTGTAGGGCGCCTAGGTGGCTCAGTGGATTAAAGCCGCTGCCTTCGGCTCAGGTCATGATCCCAGGGTCCTGCGATTGAGGCCCACATTGGGCTCTCTGCTCAGCAGGGAGCCTGCTTCCTCCTCTCTCCTCTCTCTCTGCCTGCCTCTCTGCCTACTTGTAATCTCTCTCTCTGTGTCAAATGGATAAATAAAATCTTAAAAAAAAAAAAAGATGTGGTATAAATACACAATGGAATATTATTCATCCATAAAAAAGAATAAAATCTTGCCATTTGCAACAATGGATCTAAAGGATAAAATGCAAAGTGAAATAAGTCAGAGAAAGACAAATACCATATGATTTCACTCATATGTGGAATTTAAGAATTAAAACAACTAAACAAATTTAAAAAAAGAAAGACAAACCAAAACAGAGACTCTTGACTATAGAGAACAAACTGATGGTTGCCAGAGAGAAGGTGAGTGGAAAGATGGGTGAAATAGGTGAAGGGGATGAAGAGTAAACTTAACATGATGAGCACTCAGTAATGGAGAGAAATGTTGAATCACTACATTATACACCTGAAACAAATATAACACTGCATTTTAACTCTACTGGAATTTTAAAATGAATGAATGAATAAATAAATATCATTTGGCTACTGTGAGAAGCACAGATGGGGCAAGCATAAAGAGAAAGAGAACAAGTTCAATGCAGACCACCACAGTCAACATGAATGACAGTGGCCTGGACAGAAGTATTAGACAGAAGTAGATGGAACTGATCAAGAGTTCCGTAATAAAAAGGTCAAGATTTTTTTAATGGGTTGGGACTGTGGTGTGAAGAAAAAGATCTACTGTGAATATTGGATGACCTCTGGATGGCTGTGAGGCCATTTCCTGAGATGGGGAAGACCAAAGGAAGAGCAAGTAAAATTAGTTCTAAATGGAAGGGCATGGACTCTGTACCTAATGGGACAGCAAAAGCATATAACTTTTGAATAAGGTAATTCCCAATGATAGTTAAAGACTATAATTATTAATGCCTCCTCACTTTTGTTTTCCATTTCTGAGACCTAAAGGAAAAATGTTAACCATGTTACTTAATACTAAAAAAATCAATTTATCCGAGTTGATATGAATCAATTACATTTACTACTAAGATATGAAAAAGTCCTAAATCTCTATAGTTATAAAAATAGCAAAATACAAATTAGAGCAGCTTTTGATGTTAGCATTTAATGAAAGAAGGCAAAATAAGAGCAAAAGCATTCTGTTTGTGGGACTGTATTATGCCTTTTCAATGTGTTGATTCCTCATACCTTGAACAATATCTGGTTTAAAATCCATTTCAGTAAATATGTGTTATATATGCTGTTGTTGTAATCTATGCAATAACCATGTTATCCTAAATGCAGTGTTGACAGAATTCTCAGAGTTCAATTAATGACCAACTCTTCCAGAAACAGCTAGATCCATGTTTAATTTTTAAACAGTGACCCTCCTATAGAAAATGAAAATAAAATTGACTTTTCCTCCATGAATAATCAAATTTAATAAGTACTCATATCACACTCAAATGGGTAGAATCTAGACAACTAATGAACTGAAATTTCCCCGATGGTATGAGGCCCATGCAAAATTGATTGTTGCCAAAATTAAGTCTTAACAGAAAATATTTTCCATAACATCATGTTATAAATAACAACTATGCCCTTCTAAGGGGAAGTATAAAAGAAACTAAACAAACAAAAGTCTATGAATCACAAAGGAATAACAAATCAAATCTTGGCATGTCTGATAGAAACCAACATTTTTTGCCTCCCAAAGAAAACTGTGTCCCTATACACTTTCAGGATATATTTTAGTTACTGAGGAAATGCATGATAAACAACTGTAGCCTCAGAATAATGCACAATAAATGTGAATAACAGTAGGTACCAACAGAAATCAAAATTGCTGAGAGATAGTGGCATTCATTTTTTTTTATATATTTGTACAACATTTTAAAGTTTTCCACAGTGAACGTGCATCACTTTGGTAATTTCGAACTTAAATCTGGAGGGGGAAAACAGCTGCAGCCTCTGAGAAGTTTAATGTTCAAATAACAAAACTGCATGTTCTCTGACAGCATGCTATCATGAATTCACAAATACAACACAATATGTCAAACAGTTATAAAATGTAAATGTTGACTTCAATTGGAATAAGTGAATCAGAAAATCTATATTAAGCCTTGTATAAATTGGAAGCAAACATCATGTGGTCTTCAGAAGACCTTCCAAAATTCAACAATATTATCTTTAAGTTTGGCATTAGACAATTTTTCTCAATCGGGATTATATATATCCACAGGAGGTATGAGATGCCCTCAGTTAGGAGACACCCCTACTTTGAAATCAAATTACACAAAACACAAAGCAAGCTGTAGCAATACAACTTGATGGGAGGAACTAGCAGTTGAATAATTTAATCAAAAGCACAATTAAATGTGTATCATTTTCCAGGTTTAGACAATATAAAAGGATATGTCCTGATGAGCTGGGCACACTGGACAGCTAGGTAAACTGGTGAACTGTACACACCATTCATACCAATGAGCTGAGCACTAGTGAGGTGTGACATCCAGTTGTGCAATCATAGCTCTATCTGATGTGTAGTAATTCTTGATACATGGTAATAAGGATAAAAGAAGTGAACATTCTTTGAATTCAGCTGTTAACTTTTAGCTCAGTAATTACATTTCAGACCCCCATCACCACTCTTGACTGCAGATAGTACACAGTAGTTTTATTTGCTATATAAAAGAAACAAAAATGAAACAACTCTTCATTATGGGTTCTTTGTAAGCAGTGAAAGGTAAAACATTAACAAATGTAACATGCACTATGCAACTTAGTATTTTCAGACTCCAAACTCAAACTATCCGAACTAACATCCTCAAAAAAAGCATGACAGTACAACTGTCCAAGTTTTGAGCTTACTCAAAACTACAAAAATCTCAGAACACTGAGGATATCTGAGTTTAGAGCAAAGCCTTTTTTATAAGCATGCTCACAAGTAGTATACCTCTGTACCAAGTTAAAGGAGCCTCATAAAATGGCTGCAAAACAGCAAAATCCTATTAGAAACAGCATAAGAAATATCAAATATAGTAACAGAACCATATACATGCAAAAACATTCAGGGAGTTTCATTTCCAAAAATGATAGCCTAGATAATTCAGACCAAACCTTCCAATAAAAATAATTCAAAAAACTAGAAATTTTAAACAAAAGTTTTAAGGCACTGGAAAGATATATGAGACCAAGATGAACGAGAAGGAAAAAAACTCAGAGGTTAGTCCATCTTTTCTCCCTGAAGTATCAGCTCACTGCAGAAAAAGCAGTTGTAATACTGAGACGCTAAACAGTTTTTTAACAACTGTGTGGGGCTACAGAGGAAAAACTGGAGTTGAAAGATTTTCCAAGGAAGGGGGTGCCTAGTTAAACTTCCCTGACCTCACCCCCTGACTTTGGGCTAGATTACTAAATGGTTCTCCACTAGCAATAAGGTGAACTAGAAATAGGTGAAACCCATCACTGAAGTTTTAACATTGAAATAGCTCAACAAAAATAAGGTAACCCACAATTGCTATAATCTATACCAAAAATAAAATATATATTCTCATACATAATAATTATCAAATTACTTATCCTTATCAAATAAGAATGAAATATATTTTCTGTCAAACAAAAATTACCAGATAATCAAAAATAAACAGTAGGCAAAAATAATGTGATCAAAATCCAGAAAAATTAGAGATAACAAATAGAAACAGAGCTTTAGAAGATCTAGACAATGAAGTTATGACACAGAGATACACAGATTGAGGATTTTGGCAAAGAACTACAAAGTTAAAAACAATAAAACCAAAATTCTAAAAGTGAAATATGTGATAAATGAGAATACAAAATCAGTGGGTGGATTAATAGCGTTGATTCAGCTAAAGAAAGAACAAGTAAATAAAAGGTCAGAAGAAAATATTCAAAATAAGTAATGAAAAAACAATGTATATTTATAAAAATGAACATAAGAGACAAAGGGAATAGGCACAAATCAAAAGAACACAACTAAGCTCATCATAGTAAAACTGCAGAAAACCAAAGAGTAAGAAGACAGACTCAGAAGCAAATTAGAGAAAAGTATATATTATCACACAAAAAGCACCAACAAGACTTAACAGCCAACTTCTTAACAGAAACAATGAAACTGAGAAAATGATGAAATATCTTCAAAATACAGACTAGTGGGTAAAAAAAGGATTATTTAGAATTTTATATCCAGTGAAAATCTCTTCCAACAAAGAAAGTCAAATAAAGACATTTTCAGACAAATACAAAGAGGATCTGTCAGAAAAGAACCCACTCCAAATGAAATTATAAACGGAATTTGTTCAAGCATATGCAGATTTACTCTGAAGAAAATTTCAAAGTATGTTTGTAAGCAGATGAGGAATCTAAGGATGCAAAAAGGAATGAGACACAGAAAGAAATGAAGAAAGCTGAAAATGGGGCACCTGGGTGGCTCAGTCAGTTAAGCGTCCAACTCTTGATTTCAGCTCAGGTCATGATCTCAGGGTTGTGAGATCAGGCTCCTTGCCAAGCACGGAGCCTGCTTAAGATTTTCTCTCCCCCTCATCCTCCGCCCCTCCTCCCAAAAAAATAATTTAAAAATTAAAAAGAGATAAAGATTGTTAATTTTTTTAATGATAAGTGATACTCTCTAAAATGGCATAAAAATATCAAAGTCAAAAAAGTAAATCTTAATGTATAACACATAAGAGCTCTAGATTAAAAAAACTATAAAATATTAATGGGAGAATTTGCTCTGTTCATGAATTGGAAAACTCAACATTATAAAAATGTCAATGTCATGTTGACCTATAGATACAATGTAATCTAATCAAGATCCTAGGTTTTTAATGATTTAACATGCTAATTCTAAAATGTATGCAGAAATGCAGAGTAAAGAATATACAGGATAAACCTGAAGAACAAAGTGGAAGGACTTACTCTACCATATCACAACTTATCATAAAACAACAGTTTTAGCACTGGAATAGATAAATGAACCAGAGGACGGAATAAGTCCAGAAACAGATGCCTGCACATATGAACATTTGATTTACAACCAAGACAGGACTGTATAGTAATAACAAAGGGATGGTTCTTTCAATAAATGAAACCAAATCAATTAGATGTTCATATAAAATGTAGGTTCATACCTTAAACATCAAGTCTAAGTAGATATTAGATCCTAATGTAAAAGAACAAACAATAAGCTTCTAGAATATTACATAAGAAAATATTTTCATGATATGAGAATAGGGAACAATTTCTTAAGAGCAAATAACCACAAAAGACAGAAAACTGAACTACATTAAATTTCAGAAAACCTCATTAAGAGAGTTTTAAGAATGAGATGAAACAGCTCTAGACAACTGGAGACAACAATGCAATACATATAGCTGACAGCGTGCTCATATACAAAAGAAAGACCTTTACAAGTAAATAATGAAAAGACGAGCCAATTAAAAAAAAAAGTGGTCAAAAGAAGCAAACTGGCATCTCAAAAAAGAAAACAGTCAGTAGCCAACAAGAATGGAGTGGATTCCAATTCTGAAAAAGAAAACCAAAGCTGGTAGCATCACAATTCCAGACTTCAAGCTATATTACAAAGCTGCAATCACCAAGACAGTACTGGCACAAAAACAGACACATAGTTCAGTGGAACAGAATAGAGAACCCAGAAATGGGACCCTCAACTCTATGGTCAACTAATCTTCAACAAAGCAGGAAAGAATATCCAATGGAAAAAAAAAAAAGACAGTCTCTTCAACAAATGGTGTTAGGGAAATTAGACAGTCACATGCAGAAAAATGACACTGGACCACTTTCTTTTTTTTTTTTAAGATTTTATTTATTTATTTGACACAGAGAGAGAGATCACAAATAGGCAGAGAGGCAGGCAGAGAGACAGGGAGAGGAGGAAGCAGGCTCCCTGCTGAGCAGAGAGCCCGATGTGGGCCTCGATCCCAGGACCCTGAGGTCATGACCCGAGCCGAAAGCAGAGGCTTCAACCCACTGAGCCACCCAGGCGCCCCACTTTCTTATACCATACCCAAAAACAGACTCAAAAATGGATGAAGGACCTCAATGTGAGACAGGAATCCATCAAAATCCTAAAGAAGAACACAGGCAGCAACCTCTTTGACCTAGGCTGCAGGAACTTCTTACTAGACACATCTCCAAAGGCAAGGGAAACAAAGGCAAAAATGAACTATTGGGATTTCAACAAGATAAAAAGCTTTTGCACAGCAAAGGGAACAGTTAACACAACCAGAAGATTACCAACAGAATGGGAAAAGATATTTACAAATATCTTATCAAACTCAATACCCAAAGAACAAATAATCCAATAAAGAAATGGGCAGAAGACATGAACAGGCATTTCTCCAAAGGTGACATATAAATGACCAACAGACACATGAAAAATTACTCGGCATCAGGGAAAGACAAATCAAAACCACAGTGAGATACCACCTCATACCAGTCAGAATGGCTAAAATTAACAAGTCAAGAAACAACATATGTTGATGATTGCAGAAGAAGGAGAACCCTCTTACAGTGTTGGTGGGAATGCAAGCTGGTGCAGCCACTCTGGAAAACAGTATGGAGGTTCCTCAAAAAGTTAAAAATAGAGCTACCCTACAACCCAGAAACTGCATCACTAGGAATTTACCCAAAGATATAAACGTAGTGATTCAAAGGGGCACCTGCACCCCAATGTTTATAGCAGCAATGTCCACAACAGCTACACTGTGGAAAGTGCCCAGATGTCCATTGACAGATGAATGGATAAAGATGTGGTATATATATACAATGGAATACAACTCAGCCATCAAAAAAAAAAAAGAAATCTTGCCATTTGTAATGACATGGATGGAACTAAAGGGTATTATACTATGTGAAATAAGTCGAAAGAGAAAGACAATTATCATATGATCTCACTCATATGTGGAATCTAAGAAACAAAACAGAGGATCATAGGGAAAGGGAGGGAAAAAATAAAACAAGATGAAATCAGAGAGGGAGACAAACCATAAGAGACTCTTAACCATAGAAAACTGAGGGTTGCCAGAGGGGAGTGGGTGGGGGAAGGGTAACTCAGTGATGGACATTAAGGAGGGCACATGATGTAATGAGCCCTGGTTATTATATAAGATTGATCAATCACTGAACTCTACCTCTGAAACTAATAATACACTATATGTTAATTAACAGAATTTAAGTTAAAAAAAAGAACAAGACAAAACAAAACAAAAAGAATGGAGTAGATTCTTAACAGACAATTCAGTCAGAAGTTGGAGAAAAATATCAGTGATGTGATAAATAAGGTCCATATCAGGCCAAAAGATGAGAAACTCTAGAAAATAGAAAATGTGAAACATGCTCATCTTGTACTGAAGAAAATGCAATCACAACCATGATGAGACACTATAAACACCTAACATACTGGCTATAATTGAAAGACTAATAATACCAAGTATTGGAAATGATGAAAAGCAACATGAATTCCCCTGCATTGCCAGTGGGAGTGTAAATTAATGCAATCCCTTTGGAAACCTGTTTATCAGTATGTACTAGATGTGAAGGCATGTAGCAACTACACTGTATGTTACATACCAACAGAAATGCACTTATATACTAAACCATGAATCTAAATCTTGATTTAGCACTAAATCATGAATAAGATTACTCACAGCAGCCTTATTCATAATAGCCCAAAACTTGAAATAATTTAAGTATCATAACATGTTAAAATACATTGCAGTAAATCCATAAATGGAATACCAAAGAGCAATAAAAATGAATAAACTGGAAGTACTTGACACACCACCCAGAAATACCATAACTTAAGGATTAGCAAGGAACAGACACAGAAAACCATGCCCTATAGGATTCCACTTCCGTAAAAATTCAAAGCAGTCAAAATTAACTTATGGGGTAAAAAGTCAAAATATTCATCTTTGAAAAAGAAGGAGTAATTAGTGATTGGGACAGGGAATGAGGAGGCTTCTTGGGCATCGGTAATGTTCTATTTCTAGGTCTGGGTGGTTGTTACATGGGCCTGTTCACCTTGTAATAATTCACTGAGTTATACCCTACAGCATGTACTTTGCCGTAATAAACTATACCTCCAAATTTAGAAAATTAAAAATTAAGGAAAAAAAAAACCTCCAGCAGGTTCTGCTGTCAAATGACAGGTTCCACTCTAGGCTATATGAGAAGAGCCAAAAGATCATTTAGTAAGTTATAAAGGATCTGGGAGCTACATTCTTCAAAGTGTGTGTTCAGTTCCTGTTTAGATAGTATGTAAATCAGACAATGACATAGACTTCTTGCTGTGTTAACCACTGCAATTAACTAAGAAAGGTTCCAATGTGTTAATCTCAGAAAATACTTTTTTTTTTAAGTATGATAGTTAAAGTATTTTAGATGGGCACAACTTAAACTGAAGGTTTTGGTATGCTTCAAAAAATCTAGGACTTTATGTAAAAAAGAGAAGTATCCCATTTCCTGATCACATATCAGCATCAGCTGACATATCACACATTAACTGCAAAGGTTTTGTCTATTTCAACAGAAGACAGACATTATATGTTCACCTCTCTGGGGCACTTCACAAAAAAATCAGCACCCAAAGCACAAGAGGAATACGCTTTTATGTGGCCAGATGTTTATTCAAATTTTTGAAATGGGAAAATTTCACTGCAGAAAGAGTAACTAAGTTGATCTCTTTGAAAACAAAGCATATCCATCTCTTAGCATATGTGGCCAATAAATTGAAACTCTAAAATAAACTCAACATATCTATGTAAGGAACTGTAAACACAATAAAAACTGCAGAAAAAAATATCTGTCTATATTCAGAAACTTCCAGTTTGAATAAAACACGTTAAGAAAAAAATTCTGTCTGCTACCATTCCTGGCCTTGAAAAAACAAAAAGTACTGTGGGATATGAATAAATACACATTGCTCCTGAAGTTGGTAAATTTCCAAATTTAGTTGACAATTTCTATTGATTTTTTTTCTCCTAAAAAAAAAACAAACTGATGATACAAAGAAACAGACATTGTATGTACTTCATTTTTCACTTTTATTCCACCAAGGACAGTGATTTGATTAAAAAAACTGAATAATGATTGTCAACAATCTGAGTTTGTGATAATAAAACTTGAGAATTAGGGTATTTTCAACTGGCATCATGTCAAACAACAACAGACAGCAAGGTCTTTGCAGCAATTACGATTACACATGTATGTGAAATGAAAATACTAAAAATACTTAATGAAGAGTCCTCCAGAGTCACTACCAAGAAATTCCGTATTTCTCAAACCTCATTTTACAGAAGCCATGGAATCACTGGGTCTCTTTTGAATATTCATAAGGAAACTCTAAAAATTAAACAAATAATAATTCTATCTCTATTACCACTGTAAACATTTAAAAAATATAATACCCAAAATTCATGAATATTTTATAAGTACAAGAATAGATTTTAGATAAAATGGCATATATCACCCAAAAAGTTAAAATCTACTAAACTTCACTGTGATTACGATGAGCCCAATCACACTATCACCTGTGTATGAAGTTATTTATTTATTTATTTATTTATTTATTTATTTATTTATTTTAACAAAGAGTTCTTACCACATCTTGTTTTTGGGCTTCATTCAGTTTTTCTGTCAATTCTTCCAAAGCTTTTTTTGTTTCAGCATCTGACCTAAGAAAAATATTTTAAGTTGGCTATTTGAGAAAGTATGCACAATTAGTTAAATTTACAACATAATAATGTTATTGCATAATACTCTACTGCAGTTGTTAAACATTAGCTAACATATGAAACACCTGGAGGACTTATTAAGATGGACTGCCGAATCAGTAGATCTGCAATGGTGTCCAAGAATGTGCATTTCTACAAATCCCTCGTTGAAGCCAATGGTGCTGATTTGGGAATTACACTTGTGGTACAAGTAAAGCAGAATGGGATCCTAAAATCTTCTTTATTCACAAAGGTAAGTCACCAGGTTTCACAAGAAATTTGACTCCTAATTTGGCTTAAGGAAAGTTTCTCTCCCTCACATGTGCCTCTGGGTCATACAAACTATTAGCAGACCATACCAGCCCATGGATAGAAGATTCCCAGTCCACCACTGCACATCCGAATGATCACTTAAACTAAATAAGTAAATCATTCCTACAACTTCCCCTTTGTCTTCTTACAGGACAAATTTCTAAAATTCATGTTCCTAGTGCTTAATTTGTACCCGTTCTTCAAATATGTAAAAGCCACATAATAAAGCAATCTAAGAACATAATTTATTAGGATGCTGACACCATTCTTCTGATTTTATCAACCTGTCAAAACTAAATGCCTAGTTTTAAATAAACTAACCCTTACTGGCTTAAAAGATTAACAATAAATATAACTCAACAATATATCTCAAAATTCAGGAATTTAATTTTTTTATTCATACCAGCTACCTATGAAAATGATCTTGAACCATACAGTACTATAAGTGGTAAAGAGCAAATACTCTGGGGACATATGCCTACCTCTGAATCCTGACTAGACCACATCCCCCATTTGAACTCTAGTAAGTTGAGTTACTTCATCTCTCTGTGCCCCTTTCCACATCCAAAAATTGGAAAAAATAATAATGACTACCTCATTAGGGTTGTTGTAAAATTTAAACCTAAATCTATCTGGCATGAAGTAATTGTTCAATAATACTAACTACTAGTAGTGGGAGTAATAGTAATGTACTTAATTCTTTTTTTTTTTTTTTTAAACTTTTTTATTTGCCCCGGGGGTACAGGTCTGTGAATCATCAGGCTTACACCTTTCATAGCACTCACCATAGCACAAACCCTCCCCAATGTCCATAACCCATCCACCAGGTACTTAATTATTACTACTAAATTCCCTGCCTTCCTCATTTAAAAATAGGTTAAGTTATACAGACTACAGTTGATAATCACAGATTTACATCTATAGCTTTGACCCTTTTTGCTAGAGCAACAAACTGGTGTGTGGAATGATTGTTAGCTGGAATGGTAGTCAGCGAGTGAACTTGGTAAACAAACTTCCACTCAGCTTTGTTGTTCCTTCATCACTGCTGTATATAGAGTATGACTCTTAAGAAGGACTAAAAAGTTTGGTTTCTTGTAGAAATAAGGCCTCCAAATGAAAAACAACAGTCACTGCTGCTGATGAAAATGAAAAGACAGTGACGAAATTTTAAATAAAGTGATACTTGTTGGGGACTACCCAGAACTGATAAAACTGCAAAGACTTATTAGATATAAACCACTCACTTTTGAAGATTTCAACTGAAAGCTAAAATATCAGATTGGTCTCTGCCTGTCTCTCGAGTCCCCTCCAATGTATTTGCAAATCGACCTCTTTGCTAAGGTCTCACAATGTATCTCTCTATAATGGCAGCACTCAGTAGAGTAAGTTAAAATGTTTTTAAAACTATGAAATTAGGGGTACCTGGGTGGCTCAGTCTATTAAGCATCCACCTTCAGCTCAGGTCATGATCTCAGGGTCCTGGGATCGAGGCCTGCATCGGGCTCTCTGCTTGGCAGAGAGCCTGCTTCCTCCCCTCTCTCTGCCTGCCTCTCTGCCTACTTGTGATCTCTCTCTCTCTGTCAAATAAATAAATAAAATCTTTAAAAAAATTAAATTAAATTAAAGGATTTTTAAACTCTTCTATTAATACATTTTAAAGTACTGGTATAAAAACAGCACTGTTTTTTAAATTCATGTAAACATGTCAATTACAGAACTTAATGTGTCCTTCTAATAACTCATGCTTCCAACAAAAACCATATTCTGCTTTTACCGGCTTCTTCTGGCAAGCTCCCGATTGAAATCATCTCCAAGCCGAACTTGTTCACTGCTGAGGTCTCGGAGGGACTGATGAAAAGCATGAAGCTGGTAAAGGCAAAACATAGTTATCCATTTAGGATTCTGTTTAATTCTTCCATGAAGATTCACTGAGGTTAGTAAGAACTTATTTTTTACACTAATGCCCAAATTTCATAAGTTATTAAGGTATAATAAAACATATGTCTCTTCTGAAAGAAATATTTCTCCAAAGAAAAACAATTTTTAAAAAGTTACATAAAACTTTTTATAGATAAACCATCACATCCTTTATAGTACAGTAATTCTGATCCTTTTAGATACCCTAATAAAAAAGTCAGCAAACTTTTTCTGTAAAGGGTATAATAGCAAATATTTCAGGCTTTCAGGCATAGGATCTCTGTCAAAATTACTCAATGCTGCCACTTTTTAGCACAGAAGTAGCCATAAACAAATGAGCATGGCCGTGTTATACAAGAACTCTATTCAACTAGACTACATGCCGTAGCATGCCGATGCATGCTGCAGAGAAACTCTTGCCCACGTGCACCAGGAACCATACACAAGAATGTTTGGACCAACAGTGTTCATAATGGAAACACCAAAAATAACCCAAAAGCCCATTAAGAACAGAATAGATATAAATAAATTGTGATATAGTCTCCTGGTGGATATAATACAGCACTAAAAATGAAATGATCAAACCTACCTAACACATTAGTACGGCTGAATGTCAAAAACATAACATCAGTTGAAAATAAGCAAAAGAAGACATACAGTATTATTCCACTTATATAAAGTTTAAACGCAGGCAATACTGAACAAAATATAAGTAGTGCAAATGTTTTGTTTTTAAAGCAAGAGAATGATTAATATAAAGTCAGGATAGCTGATAGCCCTTAGGGAAAGGAGGAGAGTAAAAGAGCCTTTAGGGGTATGATCATGCTCCGATTCTTGGCCTGGGTGGTGGTTACATGGATTTTTTTTTAAATTATTGTACTTTTAACTGTAAACATGTATACCATATATGTATGTGTGTGCTATAATTTATAACAAAAATGTATGCTATAGAGATTTGCAGAAACAACAAATTGATTCATTTCAACAAATACACCTTGAGTAACTAATCAATGCCACCAATTATGGTAGGAAACAAGAGGCTCAGAATCTAACATGGAGACAGACATGCAAACAAAGTGAAAAATGATGTGCAGGGCATTAAGAAAGTACACAGTCAATGTGGAGGAGCTACAGGTCATCTTAAGAAACTTAAAATCAGGAAGAATAGTTAGAACCAAAGGAGTGGAGGTAATACAGTAGATGAAGAGGAAACCATTCACTTGGGTTTTGCCATGATTTTCCACTTTTGCAAACCAGAATTCTAGGTTCTGATTCTGGTACCTCCTTTTCAATCATTCCCACCCTCCCCAAATGGTCATCTGATCTTCAAGACCTTTCATTTTACCCACTAAATAGCTTTTAAGTCTACCCCCCACCCCATTCTCTCCAACTCCATTTATCCTAACCCAAGTAACTAGCACCTCACATCCACAATACAGCAATATCCTCTTAATCAGTTTGCCCACATGGATTCCATTTTTCCACACTAGAGGTGGAGTGATCTTTTCAAAATAATCGTCACCCCTTACAAGGCTGTGCACAGTCTCAGCCCTTCATACATCTTCAGCCACATGGCCTTCTTTAAGTTGCTCATAGGTGGTAACTTGCTTCCTGCCAAAGTATTTGTTCTACCTAAAATGACTCACTCGACCTTCAGGTCTCAGCTCCATCAGTGTTTCTTCAGGAAACCTTCCCTGACTGGGGCAAGTCCCTCTACCACACACTCCCATGGCCCTGTGCTTTCTGTTGTAGCACGCAACTCAACTCACAATGAAGGGTGTACTTTTGTACTTATTTGTTTAATAACTAGCCCCCACCACCCCCCAGCTTACAAGCTCCACGAAAAGGTAAGGTTTTTACTTATTTCTGTTTCCAAGCACAAGCACTATCCCAGAACACTAGAAATAAACAGAATGAAAGAGTAAATGAATCATAGGATATTGTTCTCTGCTCCAGACTTCATCATATAATCTAGCAAGTTGCACCTACCAAAAGAAAAAAAGAATTATACAGTAAAGGAAAAGTTTCTACAAGGTGTCTTCTCATCCACTTGGTTCTGTTACTTCTATCTTATGCTATAACAAGTAAAAGCAACAGGTGAGTATCCTGACAGACTCTGAGCCCACAATCCTGAAACCACCAAAAAGTAGATGTCAAAGTCGGCAACATCCTCTAGCCCTTATCTAATGAATTTAGCTACCCAAGGCAACAAGAAGCATTTTTTTTAGCTCTTTTAAAATTTAGGAATTTTAAAGAAGTAGAAAAAGAAATACATCTGTAAAAAAAAAATACATCCAAAACCTTCAGTGAATACATGAAAAAGTATAAAAGTCCTTGCTTCTGTTAAGTAGCTCCATCAGTAACTTAACAATCAGAAAAACACTAACGGAAAAAATTCAACAGGTTAACCACACAGACTAACTTGTTTATATGAAACAAAGTAGTTGACTTAGCAGGGCTTACAGAAGAGTGAACCACCTCAACAAGGAAACAAAACATGTCCAGCTAAACTCACCTTTAAATGTTCCAGAAAACATCCTCCTCCATTACAAAATCCAAAATAAATGGTATTTATTGAAAATAAAATAGTTTACTTGGTTTTAAAAAAAAAAGATCAAATACAGATTACAGAATAATATAAAGTACCTGGCCCACGTCGTCAGGCTCCCGAACAAATCGGACAACACTTCTGGACCTAATTCGCTTAGTACCCTGTTGATCCCCATAATCCTTGAGGGGTGAGGTAGGTGGAAACCGGTAGCTCTCTTTAGAGATGAAAGAAAAAAAGAGAATAAAACATGCAGGAGAAGAAACGATCTAAAATTTTGTTCAGAAAATATACACACAGGCTCTAACCGAAACTATTTCCCAAGTATCTTGCTAGGGCCACAAAACTGGCACTAATCTCATTCTTAAAGCAGATAAAATGAGCATCATAAATGATAGAAAATATCAAAGGTTTTAATTTGCTATGCTTTTCAAAGATGTAATACAGTATTTCCCTTAAAAATAATTGGCAAATAAAATAACGTACATTTCTAAAATATAACCTACTACCAATAAAGCAATTTTTCAAAGTAATCTAAAATCTGAACACTGTTTAAAAATCAATAAACACTACATTAAAAAAATAGCTAATTGTGTCCAATTTTTAGCCTTTATCATGATCAACAGCAATATTAACAATGTGGGCTACTAATGTTCACTTCTATATAAATCACCTCTCTTTACTGCACAGTTTTCTATTCTTTTCTATTCTAAGTGTTTTCCATTCAAATATGATCTCAGTGTTGTAGGAAAGTATTAAGACAAACCACAGGCAAACCAAGTGTTACATCTTTAATCTAGCTGTTGAACTCTAGCTGCACACTAAAGATAAAATTCACTTGTTCTTAAAAAGGGCCACAGGATATTTCTTAATCAGACTGAAAAACTATGAAGCTGGGTAAAGACTTCTCATCTAAAAAGTACACCACACAGCAAATCCTATTTGTGTATTCATTTTGATTAGAGGCATACAATCAAATCCAAGTTTTGTCAGGTAAAACTCTATGTAGTCTATGGAGCCTGAGAACAAAAGTAATAGAATAACAAAGTCACACTGAACATATTTCAAAATAGTCAACATAAAATCACTGACAACTGCATCTTCTTAACTTCATTTGTATGATATTGTGTATGGGTCCTATTTCTCCAAAGATTAAATGTATTCAATATGGACCTCAAGAATATTTGTAAAACAAAAAAAACAAAAAAAAAGAGTTTTCAAAACATCTGAAGAGTTTACCTGTCACAGTGCCACCATCAAGGTCACTTGCACTTAGACTTGTAACAGAAATACTTCTCCCTCCTGAGTTTCTCAATAAACGCTGACTCCGCAGCTGGCCTATTGATTGTTCCAAGTTTTCTTTTAACTAAATTAAAGAATATAATGAAGGAAAAGTTATTCTCTCTAAACAATTCCAAATATAAACAGACAAGAGATTTTTAAAGCTATTTCTGAAATAATCAGAGTTCCCAAAGAGAATTTATATCAGAAAAAAATTTGAAATAAGGTATGTTAAGAACTATAAACATAGAGGGCGCCTGGGCTCAATTGTTAAGCATTTGCCTTCAGGTCAGGTCATGATCCCAGGGCCTGAGATGGAGCCCCGCGTCGGGCTCCCTGCTCAACAGAAGGCCTGCTTTTCTCTCTCCCACTCCCACTGCTTGTATTCCCTCTTTCAGTGTCTCTGTCAAATAAATAAATAAAATCTTAAAAAAAAAAAACTATAAACATAGTAAACATAAATATTCTCAGAACCAATTCTAACATCTGGTTTTAAGTAGCACCTATTGCTACCTATTCCATCTTTCTATTAGCAGAATGTGAAAAACAGGTCTACTACCTAAGGGCTTACAAAACCAGATTAAATGTCTAATTGATAGGCCACCCATACTTAGAAACATAACAAGGCCATATATCTGAGAGAAGAAAGAGAGTCTTCCTCCCCTCTAAGCATTCCTTCAGAAGCCCCAGGTCTATGACAAACAGGAAACTAGCTATCACAGTGACTGCTGCTATTAAAATAATGTACATTGTCCAATTGTATATCAGAGCATCTCTTTCATTCATTCAAAGACTTCAAATCCCAGAAAACTATGTGGTCAGATGTTAGACTGTTAACACATACTAGGGAATAGAGTTGATCAAACGCTCTCTTCAGATTATTAAGGAGTCAACCAGCAGGGGATATAAGGCAACTTTTAGACCTAAAGAGCTACATTAAGTAAAAAGACACTCCATACAAAGAATAATATCCAGAGCTGTACACAGCTACAGACCTGAAAAGAGGATACAACCGAAACACAAAGTAACAGGGAGTAAAGCTAAGGGAAATCCATATAACCTGAACTGCTGGGCAACTTCAGATCCAGAGATCTCATCCAAGGATAAATAAAACATAATAAAAATAATGTACAGATCCATAGAACAAGTCACCCATAACTCTTTAAAGAGAATGTCAAAACAAATGATTGAGAGAACAGGGTTTCCTAAATTCAGCCAGAATTCAATAGTAGAACAGCATTTATGGAGAGAACAATTTGGTTTCCCTGCAGAAAAAAAGTAGCCTTGAAGAAAAAGCACAGATAAAACAGAATATGAATGACAAATGAGCAAATCCTTTCTCATTTTAGTCATTTGGATTTAGCTCTTCTGCAGAACCAGGGATGAAACAGTCTGGATAAAAGAAATAAAATTTCAGGAATCCACCTCTAATGTTGCTCTCATTTCTGGGCGGGGGGGGGAGGCTAATATTTCTACACTCTTGTCCCCTGCTTCCCTAAATTGGGATATACAACATACCATCCTGCCTGAGCATTCACTAGCTACAGGGACCCAACATATTAATCCAGAGAAATCCAGAGAAATACAGAGAAGGCCCAGGAAAACAAGGTCTCCCTTGAGAGTTATTTATACATAAGTAAAATAAAACTAAATCTAACATGAAAGTAGACCAAAAATTTTACACATTGAACACAAAATAGTGTATCAGTTACCTATGATAAGCTCTGAATAAAATTAAACTATGTTAAGAAGCTCAAATCTAAACTGTAACATGAAAAAAGTACTAGAAATATAAAATGACTTCAGATCACACGAGTTAGTGACAGAACCAGCTCTATTAACTTTTTCTGTGTTTATCTTTATTATTCACATCTTTCAAGTGAAGCCTGATGTCAGTATCCTTTTAGAAACAAAGTAAGCTGTCATTTCTTATTTCTTTTATCGTAGGTAGTCTGCCCTTTTTAGCTCTAATTATTAAGATTTTGTTTGACCCTGATTGTCAATGGTTTTACTGTGATATACCAATGTGAGGTTTTATTGTAGTTTTCCCGTTTTTGAACCATAGAGATCATGGAATCTGTACCTTGATACCTTTCCTGTGTTATAAATTCTCAGCCATCATTCTCTTCAAACACTGGTCCTACCCCTTTCTCTCCTCCCTCTCTTTCTGAAAATCTGGTTATATTCAAGTTATCTTTTTACCAAATCCTATTCATGCTCTTTTCTATATTACTCATCCTTCCATTTGTCCATTTTCCTTTTTGGGTATCTTATGTTGGCCTATCTAATTCATTAATTCCTCAATGTAATACCAACTGTTATTTAATCCATATTTTAACAGGATTGGTTTTAATTTATTTGCTTATTTTAATTATTCAGTTTCTGTAATTTTCATTTGGTTCTTTTTTGGAATTTCTAATTATTTGTCAAAATTCTCAATCTTGTCTTTTAATTTCTTGAACAGGTTAATCAGAATTTTTTTATATCCTCGTGTATGTTTCTATTATGTTTTTTTCCCCCTTTTCAGTCACCTCTTACATTTTCTTATGTGTGATTATCATGTAATAGACATTGTATATGAAAATTATGGCAGTTATTTAAAGCTCTGATGATGACATCTTCCTCCAGAAGGGACTTGGTTTTGCTTCTAGCAGGAAGTCAGGCTACAGTCACTAGGAAATCCAAATAAACTTAATCTAGTCAGGAAGCAAGATGATTCAAACCTGGGCTTCTGCCCCCATCAGGACAGGTCCATTTTCAGTTCATCTCTTCTCTCATTTTCAGCTCATCATTTTTCCTAAGCTATCATTTTTTGGAATCTCCAGTGAGAACTTGAAGATTCCTAAACTCCAGTTTTGGTCTCCCTGGCCTCTCCAGTCTACTGACAGCTTTGATACTCTGCTTTTGATACTCAGCTTCTAAGCCATCTCGTTAGAAATCAGCTACTGCCTTAAGGAAGAAGAGTCACAAACGCACGACTCATCCTTTTGAACCTCCATTTTTGACAGATCTTTACCAGATCCAGACTACAAAATTCTTCACTTGCTTGGTGGTTCTCTGGTAGATTCATAATTTTATGTATGTATTGCCTTTCTAGTTGTTCTGAATAGGAGAGGTTATCCAAAATAATCTTCTATACCAATGCCATAGGCAGAACTTGCCATCATCCTATTCATGTGGGCTTACTGATAACAAATCCTAAGCTGTAGCTCAAAGCTGATGAATAAAATGAACACACACACACACACACACACTCTCTCTCTCTCTCTCTCCCTCTCTCTCTCTCTCTCTCTCTCTCTCTCTCTCTCTACTAATAACAACAACAATTACAACAAAAAACCATCATGGAACCACATGTTAAATATTACAGAAGAGAAATGATCCATTACCCCAAAATCTAGAAGTAATAACAGATGTTGGAAATTTAATCATTTCATAAATAAGATAAAAAGTTAGAAAAACTATTTGGAAACCTCATTTTAAAATTCTAAAAAGATCTATCATACGCCATTGAATAGATGAACAGGCTGATATATAAAGACCAAAAACTATAATGTAAAAGGTAAATGAGACAAATACTTAATTACTCCTAAAATATCATGGCAAAAACAGGTCCTCCACCTAAAATACAAAACTGAAAATATAAGTGAATTAAAATCTACACTTAATGGAGCATCTGGGTGCCTCAGTTGGTTAAGCATCTGCCTTGGGCTCAGGTCACAATCTTGAGTCCTGGAATCAAGCCCAATGTCCAGCTACCTGCTCAGTGGGTGTCTGCCTCTGCCTCTCCCTCTGACACTTCCCCCCACTGCTTGTGCTCTCTCTCTCTCACTCTATCTCAAATAAGTAAAATCTTTTTAAAAAGTCTACACTTAAAGTAGCAATAACACAAGAGATACTGCACAAAATCTAATTGTGATGTATGAAACTGATCTGGTAACTCCTAAAACATAAAAACAAAGTAACGAAGAAAAAACAAAATTATAAGAATTGTTTTAAACTCTTTAGGATTTTAACCCCTAACTAGGTGCTAAAGCAAACCAAATTTTAAATTAAATGGAAAAAAAACACTAATAAAACTCAGTTTAAGATTAATTTACTTTACTATGACAGATGATGTTGTTTTGCTGAATGCTAAAACAATGCTCCGCACAAGACTGCGGTACTGACTCCAAAAGTACAGGTTCTAAGAGTTCAGCGTGGCTACCTGTGCAGGTACCAAATGATGATTCCATTTTCCACCTATTTCCCCTAACTGAAAGGCTCTAAAAGCAGCATCATGCTTGTTGCTATGTTATGCCATATTTTTCACCTCAACTTGAGATGACTGTATTATTTATATATTAGGTCTACTCATTTATCTCCATTCATTTGATATTAGACTAAAATAACTGAAACATTACTACTGTGTACTAGAAGGAATACAAATAAAACTTGGGGGGTGCCTGGGTGGCTCAGTCATTAAGCGTCTGCCTTCGGCTCAGGTCATGATCCCAGGGTCCTGGAATCAAGCCCTGCATCGGGATCCCTGCTCTGCGGGAAAGCCTATTTCTCCCTCTCCCACTCTCCCTGCTGGTGTTCTCTCTTTCGCTGTCTCTTGCTCTGTCAAATAAATAAATAAATAAAATCTTTAAAAATAAATGAATGAATAAGTAAAATAAAAATATAAAACTTTACAATTCTCACAGAGCTCTGAAAGTTCTGTGATGGCTCTATGTGAAAGATTCTAATTAGACACAAAGAAGTTGAATGAACTGAAGAAGAGTATGCAGCTCAAAAGGACTGCCTACATTGCAAAGCAAGTCTATGGAAGGAAATCATCCAGTCGTCAATGGGTACTCCAAACAAGAAGTGTGATCACTGAAAACATCATGATTCTGAAAGACCAGGGGGAAGCCTGGCAGTGATTTTCTCAGCTGCACTACTTTTGCTTCTGTTTCTGTTCCTATCCACATATTTCACACCATATGAGCTAAAAGTCTCACTTTTTTTTTTTTGAGGGCACGGTAAGACTGTATGTAAAATAATTAGTGCCTGGGGAAGATTAGTTTGTTCAATATATAGTAGTTTTTACTGTGATGACTGTAGGCAATGCATAGAAGAGCAAAAAATAAATAGAATGAAAAAATGGGATGTTTTAATCTGGAGAAACTCTTTAAAAGAATTTGTCATTCCCTAAAAATGATTTCACTAGATTCCTCTGCTGTATGTCTAGGGATTCTTGAATAGCAGCAGTATCAATATTCCCAGTAACAGCAGCTATTTCTTTATAACTTCACAGAGAACTCCTTCATAATATGATTCACATTTCACTTCCAGCATTATCACTTTTCACTTTATTGTTGCACTGTTAGCCAATCCCTTTATTATTAATTTTTATAAGGTAGCATGCCCCAGATTTATTATTAGAAGGAAGTAACAACACAACTATACGCTTTACTATCTGTGACCAATCAGCAACAGACTTCAAAAGCGATGATCTCTTATTTACAGAGTAATGAGTGAACTGAAGAGCTAGTAGCAAAATGTGTGCTTTTTGCAGTTACTCATAGTTAATAAAATTCATTAACTGAAATTCAGATTGTGTTGTTTGGGTGCTTTGTGTTATTTGACCAAACTGGGAAGTGAAACTCATGCACATCAAAACCATGCAACAAGGACTGCCTGTGTTTACTTTTTAGAGTCCTCAAAAAGCTGCTCTGTGCATTCAGTAGTGGTTCTACAGAGTACCCAGTGAACAATATGCTAACTCTACCTAACCTGGGCCTGGAACTCTGGTTTAAGTTAAAAATATTGACTTTCCAAAATTCTTTTTTTTTAAAACATTTATTTGAGAAAGAGAGTGTGAGCGAGAGAGAGAGAGCATGGGGGGGAGGGTCAGACAGAGAAGCAGGCTCCCCCCTGAGCGGGGAGCCTGATGAAGGGCTTGATCCTGGGACTCCAGCATCATGACCTGAGCCCAAGGCAGTCGCTTAACCAACTGAGTCACCCAGGGGCCCTACTTTCCAAAATTCTTAATAGCAAACTTCTTGACCAGTCCCTAGAAAGGTAAGGTTTCCGAGCAATAGTAAACAGTAGAAAACTAGGCACCAACTCTACAAACAGTATCAGAAATGCCTAAGAAATAAATCATTCAATAAAGTTTGGCTTCAATAAGAAAAAATGAGAAATGGCAAAGAACCGCATGTATAAACTTTCTTGGTAAATATATAGCAACAGTAACTGCTTCACTAATAATCATTGTATCTCACAAATTCACATTCTCAACAAAACTAATTCCATCCTTGCCTAAGCTCATTGTGAGAGAGAAAAAGAAAATCACAGGAAAAATAATTACAAGAAAATTCTTAAAAGATATTTACCATTATTCCACAGAGACAATAGAAATAAACTAGTAGTCATTATTCACACACACACACACACACACACACACACACACACATAGTAGCTACCAAATAATCATCAAATAATTAACTTCCATACAAATGAAAAACACAACTTTAAAAAGCCAGCAATAACCCTGGTAAAAATTATAAATGCTGAACTTTAAACTAGGCTCGGGGGTACCTAGGTGGCTCAGTCGGCCATGGCCGACTCTTGATTTCAGCTCAGGTCATGATCTCAGGGTCCTGGGATCAAGCCCCATGTTGAGCTCCACACTCAGCAGAGAATCTGCTGGAGGACTCTCTCTCCATCTCTTCCTCTGACCCTCCCCCTGCTCGTGTGCGTGTATGCACGCATGCACCTTCTCTTTCTCGCTCTCTCAAATAAATAAATCTTAAAGTAGGTTTGAATTTTGAAAACCATATAAAGATCCCATTTAGTTTCTTCAGATGTTTTTCTTACTCTAAATTGTCTTATTTACATACCAAGAAAAAAACATCCCCCAACATAACATAGATTCTACAGAAATGCATGCAAATTTGCTCAAGTAAGAGAACTGCACTCACTTAGCTGCAGAGTTAAGCAGAAATTGAAAAATATTCTGCCTAAAGATTGAGTTTTGTTTTCACGTAACACTAAAGAGTCAATATTTAACAAATATTCACAATATATATAGCACCAGTGATTACAGAAAGTTTGTGTTATAAGTTTAGATGTATATATAATAATGACATATAAAAAAATTTGAAGTACTTAGATTTACAAATGTTAGAGGTCGGCTTGACAAAATCCAGGGCAAAAGTGCAGGCAGAAAAAAGGTCATTTTAAAAATTCTGTCCGGGATAATAATGTCATCCATAGGCACTTTAAGTGCTTTTATGCCTGGCTTTCCTTCACTGCCTATTTCTTTACAGATGCCAAAATTTATCTGACAACAGACTGCAACATACATTGCTTATAGAGCAGTTAATTGTATCAGCTCTATTTTGGTTCCTTACAGTCTATTTGTCTTTTACTATTAAAAACAAGAAGGAAGAGGAGGAGGAGAAGGAGTTTTAAAAAATTAAACAAGAGTGAAAATTTATGGTTTGCATATTTTTCTGGTCCCACCATCTGTTGCTGAAATGTATTTCTGAAGTGGTTGCTACTATTTTATTTTTTATTTACCAAAAAATCATTAGCTTCAGCTGCTTTGCCTAATCTCTCTCCATATGCTGACTTACGGAAATAAAAGCCCATAACAGTATTCCCAAAACTGAGAAATTCCCTTTCAAATGATACATCATTTTTATATATGTAACTATTTTGTTTTTAAATGAAATCCTATATATTCAAAGCCCATATATCACACACATTCTAATCATAATTTTCAAAATATTTTTAAAATATTTGTATGTACATTTTAAGTATCAATAAATGAGCACTCATGGAAAGTGGAATGTGTTCTTAATAGACATTATACTCATGAACAGAAGATAGACAAAAAGCAGTATTATCTGTGTTGTCTAACTTAGCATATACTTTGAAGTCAAAATAATCAGACATTTATATCCTTGTGAGCGTTGCAACACATTATGTTGTTTATTGTCACAATGATGTGACAATATCAAATGAAAAATGGGTTTAGGCCCAGTGAATTCAAAGAAAGGAAAGTAACCTGTTCTGAGTGCCTAGAATATACCAAGTACTACATTAAGAACATAGCAAATGCTTGAAGGTATGGATTATTGGATGAATTAAAAAAACAACAAAAACATGAAGGTGTAGCAAGTGTCTAAACAGTGTGAACACATTAACAAATGTTAGTTATAATGAGGGATCTAGGACTACGTTCATTTTTCAAATGATGAAACTCAAGTTCAGGAAAGTTTAATACCTTGTCCAAAGTCACTAAAATGGTTTCTAGTGGGAAAAAAATCAGGATTAAATTTCAAATCTCACTCCAGAGTCTACATTTTTCCATTAGCCTCAAAGCAAAATTCTATAAAAATTATTCTCCTGTCCAGCAACTTCATGAAGGACTTGGTAATATAACTTTAAATTTGGTAATATCACTTTAAGAACCTAACCCCTAAGATCAAAATATATTTACAAAAGGAAGGTCGTCGCAGAATTTAACTGCTTGATTGTAATTTCTTACCGCTAGACTCTTACTATTTAACATTAAACTGAACTATTCTCACCTTCAGGACAATTAGTAAAACTTGGCCAGAAAAAACCCGGCAGATACCTTCCGCTTTGAGATATTACAAGTGGTTTGTGCCTGGCCCTAAGCAATTACCATTATCCTTCTGGGATATCACTAATTATATTTGAGAACTCAAATCCACTGAATACAAGAAAAAACCTGCACTTTATTATTTAACATTCAAATTCTTTCAAAGTCCATATGCCAGATGGTAACAACCTATTACTCCCAAAGGGAAATTTTAATCAGAGTACTTAATTAGAAGAAAAATTACCTATTAATGCAATCTCTAAGTCCTAATTTGACATTACTATATTCTCATCAATCTTTACCTTAAAAATGAACTTAACCAGTCTGCTGATTTGAATCAAGACAACTATATTTTTCTCATATAACCAATATTAACTGGTGTAGCCTCAGCTGCGGTCCAAATTTTCACTGCAGGAGGTATTAACTTATGTCGAATATTTTTTTTAATATTCTTCCTTAAGGGTATTCCATTTTTATAATATTAACACAAAAACAGACCCAATTCTCTCACGAATAGGAACACACAGTTCTAGAAATATTTTAAACACTAAGCTTATCAATTGCATTATTTAATACGGGAGTACAGTAAGTTCCAAATCTCCACAGTAAGCTTTCAAATGAAACCTTCCCCACAGATTCTCTTTTGCCCAAATGTTCGCAGACCTCGCAAGAAATTTACAGCATGAGAAATAATGCAAGATGACACTTCCATAAAGTCATGAAGTTCACTGCACCCAAAGATTCTAAGACATACTATCCAACTAAATACGGCTCATTGGCTGGAACGGCTGCAAAAAAGGCTAGTGAAAAATCAATGGCTATTATTTAGGAGGAAGGGAAAAATTGATGCTGATGTAGGCAACTTGCAGAACCTTCCACATTGCCTAAGTGGCAGCTAGAACCACCAACTTTGACAATCTGTCAATGCCAATCCTAGCTCAGTGCCATATTCCTTCCCAATTCTATTTCTGGATTTGTTCCATCTAACGCTCATTCTGGACATTGTAGCAGCTGTAACATTAATGACATGTGTGACAGTGGGCTTCTGTTTTTCTATCAGTTAATATGATCTTTAAAATCTAGGTTATCAACATAAAATATATAAGCCTTCAAACTTTGAATCCAAAATCCCAATTTTCAGAAATATGAACTCACAGCATCACACAAAATGTGAGCAACCATGACTCAGCGAAGTAAATGAACCCTGATGCTAAGCTTCGGGGTAACATCCTACCCACAGCTCTGTCACTAACTAGCCTTGAGAGCATGAGCAAGTTAGCATCTATCCTGTGCCCCAATTTTTTTAATAATGTAAATGAGGATAATAATAGTATCATAGTATCTATCTAAAAGGACTGTTGAGAGAACTAAATGGGTTAATATAAAAAAAAAAGTGCCTGGGATATACTAATAAGCATATGGAGACATTCCCAAAGAACCTGTGAAAAGCGAGCTACTGCCTCTCTCTGAGACCCCAGGGACTGCATTACTGATGCTTTAACACTGCTCAACTCCTCATAGAGAGGCCTTCACATATAATAAGCAAAGAAGTAAATTTAGGATTGGCAGTTATAAAGATTTAAAGGAACAAGGTGAAATTATGTATAGTTCAAGGAAAAGTCATCAAAAAAGTAACCCAACAGGACTCTTGAACCTTAGGCCTTACAAACCAACAGGAGTAATTCTCACAGTTCTCTTGTTGAGGGGGATCATCCCAGGAGGAAACGCTACACAAATATTTTTAATTCCCCTCACCCACTGCAAATTAGATTCACAAAGTTAAATCCCAATAAAACTGATATTAAATATGTATATGTATACACACACCTCACTTACCCATTTCCTGAAGTTTAGCAACAGAATCATTTACAAAATCTAACTTAATAAAAATCTTTGTCTTCCCTAGAGCAAAAGAATTGGTCTCATCTTCTAGAAAATCTCTTCTACTTTAAAAAAGAAATGCTAATTTCAACAAGGCAATGTATATTTAGAATGGAGAAATTTTTTAACAATTCAACAGTGGTTAAATACTGGATTAACCTGTTTCAGGATGTTTAGGAGAAAAAAAACCACCAGGTTCTATAGCAAGAATACTGGTATGAGTTATAGCACAGCCACCAAAAGATCTAAAAAACAAAACAAAACAAACAAACAAAAAAACACCTCACTCTCCCTTCCTAAACAGAACACACATTGATTTAAAAAAAAACAAAAGTAAAAACAAAACCCCTTATTTTTGGGTAGGATATATTCCTTAGCAGTTTAATGTTAAGAAAGCAATTTTCATTGAAAAGCCCATCAGAATCACTTGTGAGAAATATCCTTTCCAATTTACACATATTCCCATAGATTATGGCAGATATTACCCCAAATAATTTACAGGTGGCAGGGTAAAAATCATTGCTCTAATGAATAAGTATAATATAAGGCAATGAATGACATACTCTTCTAGTATGCTGCAGGGAAAAATCATTGAGAACCAACTCTTATTTTTTTATTTATTTTTTTTTAAAGATTTTATTTATTTATTTCACAGAGGGAGAGAGATTACAAGGAGGCAGAGAGGCAGGCAGAGAGAGAGAGGGGGAAGCAGGCTCCCCGCCGAGCAAGGAGCCCGATGCGGGTCTCGATCCCAGGACCCCGAGATCATGACCTGAGCCGAAAGCAGAGGCTTTAACCCACTGAGCCACCCAGGCACCCGAGAACCAACTCTTTTAACAGAACAAGAATTTGGGGAAACAAAGGAAGAGACTGTAGACCAGACTAAGGAATGACCTAAAGCAAAAGGAAAGACTCTTGCTTCATGTGTCTTATTTTTAATGAATAGCTTTGCATTCTATGTACTTATAATTCAGAAGGAAATAAAATACCTGTTGATTTTATTTACTTCCCATATATAAAAACCACATCCCAAGAGTTCAGCATCACTCTACTCCAGGCCTACCACAGAGGCTTAAGGGCACCGATTACATTTTGTGTTTTAAATGTTTATCTATACAGAATTTTACCTAATACATAATTTCATTTCCCAATTCCTCCATTCAAAGGAAATCTGCTATCATAATTAAGCATCTAATATTCAGCATGAGAAATTAGGTTTGTGCCTGCTATTAATGCTGTTTAAGTTTTCGCTAATAAATTAAAAAGCAAACAATTAATTCTCATTATTAATAAAGCAATTATATGTATACATGCATAGAAAATGCTCGGAAAGATCTACAAGAAACTGTCAAATTGTTACCTCTTTGGAGTGGAACTCAGAAGGGTTAAGAGAGGTTTTGTAATTTATTTAAACAATGAACATGCATTACTTTAAAATAAACCATCCATAAAATTCTTAACTCCTAGGAGGGGTATCAGTGGCCCAAATTTAGTAAGTCTCAGTTTAACTAATGTCCTGAATTCTTCCTCCTCTGACTTTAAACTTTCAAATTCAATAGAATCTAATCTATATAAGCTAGCTGGCAATCCATTTAACAAGATAATTACTAAAAAAATAGTAAAGCAATCTAAAAGCTAAAGGTGTTCACAATGGTTCTATCCTTTATCTCACCTCCCTACTTTTCAACAACTGATTTCCAAAAAGATACGTAAGAAAAAAGGCAAACATATGTAAACATTCTCACGTGTTCTATAGCACCCGCCTGTCCATTACTATATTCTCGATACTGTCCAAGCATCTGGTCTACTTGTCGCAGGTTCCGACTGGTGTCCTTAAGAAAGAAAATGGATTTTTTAATTGTTCCAGTGTTTTTCTCAGCCTTTGTAGTATGTCAAATAGCTAAGTCAACCATTTGTAAAAGGTATAATTTATATCATACTTAAGTTAGATATTAATATACTTTCAAATAAGTATTAAAACCACTGAGAGAGAAACCCAAATCCATCCACAATTTTCTGAAGCACACAATTTAAATCCTTATCCAAGTTTCCATAATCAGCTGGCAACAAAAAGACTCTTCATTATTAATTCGTGCACCTCAACTAATTCACACCTTTTTTATAGAAAAGGAATCCTGAAAGAACAAACCTAGCAGACTGTGAACAGAGAAGCAAATCATTAGGATCAATGTTATTTCAATTATAACTTCACCTCAGAACTTGATTAGGAAAAAAGAAAAAAATAGTATCCTTAAACCTTTAGCTATAAACAACAAATTTAGTTCTAATCACAATATAAATGGTTTCTACCCAAATGGGCCAGGTTCTACCTGAGAGATTACTGAAGGCATTTCTTTCAAAAATATATACTTACTAATGTGTCGCATTGGTGGGAAAGTACAAAGATTTGCACTCTAAAAACAGAGGTAGGAAAAAAAATTATTTTCTTTTCCCCAGCTTTGCAGTGTTATTCTTCCTCCACCTCTTTTCCCAAGTTCTTGCTATGGAGAGGATATAAACTGCCACTATTCAAAATTCCAAGCACAGTCAAAAATTAGCCTTTGAATAAAAATGGCATCTCAGTATTGTTCATCCATGAATAATCTGCCTGGCCAAAATATGAGCAACTTCTCTAAAGGACATGTCCACAAGAAGCTAAACTGTGGTAATTCCTACCACACATCTTATTTGGACATGTTGCCTTCCCCAAAACACTTCCACAACCTACCACATATTTCAAATATCTTTACTGACTGTGTTAGGCAGAATAACGGCCCCCAAAGATGCCCAAGTCCTAATCCTTAACTTGTGTATATGTAACCTTACATGGCAAAAGGGATTTTGTAGATATGATATATCTCTCAAATTAAGGACCTTGAGACAGGATGATTATTGTGGATTACTGGGTGAACCCAAGGTAATCACAAGTGTCCTTAAAAGTATAAGAGGGAAACAGAAGAGTAGTCAGAGTGATGTGATGTGATAAAGACTCGACCCACCCTTGCTGGCTTTGAAGATGAAAGAACAGGGCCTCAAGAAATGTGGGCAGTTTCTGAAAGCTGGGAAAGGCAAAGGAACAGACACTCCCCTAGGGTCTCCAGAAAGGAATGCAGCCTTACTAAACCCTGATTTAGGTCCAATAAGATCAGTGTCAGGTTTTGATGTACAGAACTGTAAAAAAAACTCTGTTATTTTAATTATTAATTATAAATAATTACTTAATTATATAATTAGTTTTATGGTAATTTGTTACAGCAGCAAAAAACACTAATAGGCTGACCAAAACTATTTCTCAGCCTTAACTATTTAAAATCTATTAAATGCAACCATAGTTTAACTAACCTGTAGAGTACTTGTTATAGTGTTGACCTTCTTGGTGACGCCTGCTGTAGGATAACTTAGAGATTCCTTGTATGTTGACCTGGCAGCCCATCCACTCAATCGATCACGAGAACGAAAGTGGTCTGAATCGCTGGAGGATTCTGCCATTGATGTATACAATCCTTAAAACAAAGCCAGGTCAAGGTCAATCAAACAGTAAAGAGCACGAAAATAGATTAATTAACCATTTGCATTTTGATCTTTTTAAGTATTACATTAGTCCTGTAGCATATCATAATTTCTAAATATGTAGCTTGAAAATACAAGTCACTTCCCCATGTAATTCTCTCTCCTTCGTTTTTTCTGCTTTAAGAGAATAATTCCTCAGATATGATTTTAGTCATGGTTACAAATAATAACAATCCCTCAGTTTTGTGCAATGCTCCGAAATTTTAAAAGCACTTTCACATATAGTATCTTACTTAATCTTACAAACAACACTACTAGGTAGAAGGGACAGGTTAGGGTTAGATTGGCATCTCTACAAATGAAAAAAAAACTTATTCTCTAAGCTAGGACCTGCAGGTCTTAATATTGGTCTGAAGTTCCATTCTACCAAGCTGTAAGAATGTGGGTATCTTTAAACAAAAATACAACACTCATAGAATGACCTAAAATAAGAGAACCCCATTCAGTGTATAGTGAACACTCTCATGCACTTTATTTTTTTAAGATTTTATTTTTAAGTAATCTCCACACCTAATTCGAGGCTTGAACACACAACCCTGAGATCAAGAATCCCATGCTCTACCAACTAAGCCAGCCAGGCATTCCCCATGCACCCTAATTTAAAACACAGAATTAAACAAACTCTATAACAGAGGTACAAACTCTGTAATAACAACTATGTAAGAAGATGGCATCTTGAACATCTTCGTCAAAACAGAAAGCCAAACATCCTGAGTATAGTTTCATCAGTAGAAAACTCTCTAAATATGCTTTCTTTCCACCCTTATGTCAATATTTAATGCAAAAGAAAATTACTTCATGCAAGACAACCTCAAAAGTTTCAGAAAATCTTTTATGGAATTTTAAGAAAAAAATATATTTGGAACAGAAAAGCATCAGAGAACACTCATTGATCAAAAGTGAAAATTTACTGAGTATTCCAATTTCATTTTTTGGTTAATGGAGTCTTAACAATCTTTAACATTGTTATAATCTCCCTAAAATCTATAAATCTATATGGCCATTTTTTTCTGGCTTGTTACAAGCAGTGTGATGAAAATTTTATTAATGATCTAGAATACTCTGAACTTTTTGGATCTTTATCCTGAATGCATCTGGGAAGTACATGACCATACATTTAAAAGATAAAGGGACTCTGCTAAATATAAATAGATCCTAGAGCAATTCATGAAAGCATTTATGTTTTTAAAATATTAGATTAAATAAAACTAAATAAAAAGATAAGCAAGGACCTTTGCTCTAAGTTTAGGTTTTTGTTTTGTTTTTTTTTGTTTTAAGTGAAATACAGCCTGTCTTTGTGGTATCAGAAAAAGAATCAATGGAACATCCAACTCTGACAGCAGAGAGAGCCAAAGATTACACTGTCAGACTCCTGTCTATTCCCTGTGCAGGTCTCTCAACCACCTGCTGCAACTATCTTGTCTGCTTTGTGCCTCCCATCTCCTGTCCACAAGTCCAAAGGTGCAGCGCCTACAGTGTAATTCCCTCCCACATCGGGAAACATGAACTGGAATTATTTAGCTCTGCTTTTCCTGGATCACAATTGTTTAAGTCCAAAAGAATGTATTTGAGGAGAAATATTAAATATAAAGTTCACCTTTTAAAACTTAGGAAATCACTTCTTATGTGTATGTCCTATGAATTGATACCACATGACCTAAAATTGTTTACTCTGAGTTAAATTACTTTCCAGCATTCTCCATTAGTGAAAGCAGGAAGAGCCAACATTTTCTGATAAAAAACTCTCTGCAGTGTAGGGATGGAAGGAACATACCTCAACATCATAAAAGCCACATATGAAAAACCCACAGTGACTATCATCCTCAACAGGGAAAAGCTTTCAGTTTTTATGGTCACGAACATAACAGGGATGTCCACTCTCACCACTTTTATTCAACATAGAACTGCAAGTCCTACCCACAGCAATCAGATGACAACAACAGCAACAAAAAGGCATCTAAATTGATAAAGAATTCAAACTCTCACTCTTCGCAGATGACATGATACTATATGTAGAAAACCCAAAAGACTCCATCCTAAATCTGCTAGAACTGATATAGGAATTGAGCAAAGTCACAGGATATAAAATCAATGCAATGCAACAGAAGTCAGTTGCATTTCTATACCCTAATAATGACGTAGAAGAAAGAGATATCAAGGAATCAATCCCATTTACAATTGCAACAAAAACCATAAGATACTTATGAATAAACCTAACCAAAGAAGTAAAAGGATCTGTACTCTTAAAAACTACAGAATAGGGGTGCCTGGGTGGCTCAGTTGGTTAAGCACCTGCCTTCAGCTCAGTTCATGATCCCAAGGTCTTGGGATTGAGCCCCACATCAGGCTCCCTGCTAAGCAGGGAGCCTGCTTCTCCCTCCTGCCTACTGCTCCCCTTGCTGTGCTCTCTCTTTCTGACATATAAAATCTAAAAAATAAATAAACAAATAAATAAACTTACAGAACACTTTTGAAAGAAATTGAGGAAGACACAAAGAAATGAAAAAACATTCCACGCTCATGGATTGGAAGAACATATATTGTTAAAATGTCTATGTTACCCAAAGCAATCAATACATTCAATGCAATTCCTATTAAAATACCATCAGCATTTTTCATAGAGCTGAAAAAAACAATCCTAAAATTTGTATAGAACCAGAAAAGACCTCAAATAGCCAAAGTAATATTGAAAAAGAAAACCAAAACTGAAAGCATCGCAATTCTGGACTTCAAGCTATATTACAAAGCTGCAGTCACCAAGACAGTATGGTATGGCACTGACACATAGTTCAATGGAACAGAAGAGAGAATCCAGAAATGGAACCTCAACTCTATGATCAACTAATCTTCAAGAAAGCAGGAAAGAATATCGAATGGTAAAAAAGACAGTCTCTTCAATAGTGTTGGGAAAATTGGACAGCCACATGCAGAATGAAGCTGAACTACTTTCCTATCCCACACACAAAAATAAACTCAAAATGGTTGAAAGACCTCAAAGTGAAACAGGAATCCATCAAAATCCTAGAGGAAAACACAGGCAGCAACCTCTTTGACCTCAGCTGTGGGAACTTCTTACCAGACGTGTCTCCAAAGGCAAGGGAAACAAAGGCAAAAATGAACTACTAGGATTTCATCAGGATAAAAAGCTTTTGCACAGCAAAGCAAACAGTCAACAAAACCAAAAGACAACCTACAGAATGGAAGATATTTGCAAATATCTTACCAAACTCAACACCTAAAGAACAAATAATCCAATCAAGACATGGGCAGAAGATATGAACAGGCATTTCCCCAAAAATAACGCAAATGGCCAATAGACACATGAAAAAATACTTGGCATCAGGGAACGACAAATCAAAACCACACTGAGATACCACCTCACACCATTAAGAATAGCTAAAATTAACAAGTCAGGAAACAACAAATGTTGGCAAGATTGCAGAGGAAGGGGAACCCCCTTTCACTGTTGGTGAGAATGCAGCCACTCTGGAAAACAGTATGAAGGTTCCTCAAAAAGTTAAAAATAGAGCTACCCTATGACCCAGAAATTGCACTGCCGGACATTTATCTACAAACGTAGTGATTCAAAGGGGCACCTGCACCCCAGTGCTTATAGCAGCAATGTCCACAACAGCCAAAATATGGAAAAAGCCCAGATGTCTGTCAACAGATGAATGGATAAAGAAGATGAGGGGGGGGTGTGTGTGTATTTGTATATGTATACACACACACAGACACACACACAAACACACAGTGGAATATTACTCATACATCAAAAAGACTGAAATCTTGCCATTTACAATGACATGGATGGAACTCGAGGGTATTATGCTAAGCAAAATAAGTCAGAGAAAGGCAAATGCCGTATGATTTCACTTATATGTAAAACTTAACAAAATAGATGAACATAGAGGAAGGGAAGGAAAAAAAAAACCAAGATGAAAATTGAGAGGGAGGCAAGCCATAAGGGACACTGAACTTTAGGAAACAACTGAGGGTTGCTGGAGGGGAGGTGGGTCCTGAAAGGGCATTAAGGAGGGTACTTGATGTAGTGACCACTGGGTGTTATACCCAACTGATGAATCACTAAATTCTACCTCTGAAACGAATTTAAAAAAAAGAAGAAGAAGAAGCCATAAGTGACTCTTGACGATAAAGAACAAACTGAAACTGAGGGTTGATGGAAGGAGGTGGATGGGAGACGGGCTAGATAGATGATGGGTATTAAAGAGGACACTTGTTTGGATGAGCAATGGGTATAAGTTTTATGTAACCGCTGTATCACTGAACTCTACTCCAGAAACCAACGTTGCGCTATATGTTACCCAACAAAATTTAAAATATATATAGTTATTATTTCCGATTCTAATATGTATCCTTCTAATATTTTTAATACAATATTTAGAACATTATAAATAAAGTCTTAGTAGCTTTTCACTCCACCTTCCACTCAGTAGTATTCTTGCCTCACATCAGGGACAACCACTAGCATGACTTTGTGTTTAACTCTCCATTTTATACTTTTACTGCAGGTAAATGTACCTCACAGTCTTTCTTAAGGAACACACATTATAATCAGTTGATAACTACTAACAAGTGAAAACATGAGGTATCTGAATTTAACTTGAAAACAGTAAATCTTAGCAGAATAAAATAGAGAACTGAACTAAATTATGTGTAATTGTCACACAATACAAAAAGACCTCTCACTTACCCCTACTAGAGCTTACATATTTTTAATAAGAGATAATCACACTTTCCAGCATGGATTTCGCTGGTACACACACACAAACTCTTTGGCTATTAATTTCAATTACTCTGAGCAATAAAAGATGTTCAAACTCTTGCATCTGATGGAACTCCTGTAAAGATATCAAGATGTAAGATGAAAATGATCTGAGAATTCTGGTGGTTTTTTTAAATACAAAATATGAAACATTCAGCAACCATCTAAGCACATTATATGTGACATAAATGTTGAACTAAGAGACATTAAAAAATCCATAATAAAAACAGAAATTAGATCATTTTCATTGTTGATAAAAACTGAGCACTTACTCCAACTATTATTGACAACTCACAAGGTCAAATGTGACCCTTAAAGCCAAGAGAGCGCCCACCCTAAGTGTCACAACACAGAAGGCAGCTGTGGTGGCAGAGATCCAATCTTACCAAAAGATTCCAGGTCTTACCAGCCAACACCACCACTCCCCAGCACAGAGTTGAAGGAGGGAGAGATAAACAAAAGAGAAAGGAGTGGCTACTAGAATTGGCAAAGGCCTCACACCAGCCACAAAATCAGAACCTGGAGTGAATATATGGAGAGCCATTAAAATAGTTCCAAAGAGTCCCTTAACATAACTTACTAAAAAAAGAAAAGCACAAAGCAGTAAGTGCCAATTACACACACTTTATTCCATTAAGACTGTCTTATTTTATATTACAATTTTAAAAATAATTTTAATAAAAATATCGTATACCCTACTATTAGCAGCATTAATGAAAATTGACCAGGCCTCTGAAAAGCTTCTCCCCAGTGAAACCATACCCAGAGCACTAGATTTATTCCATGTTGATAAAAGTTTATTGAGAGTGATCACATAAGTAAACACTACGCATGGCTATAAAAAAAAAAAACTGTTCTACCTAATTAACCTAAAATGTAAATTAAACAATAAGATGCTTTTCTAGCCTATTAAGTTGTTTCCTATTATGTCCAGGTTGTAAATAATTAGCCAGGTTGTAAGGGAAAGAGCATTCCTCTACTGTCCTAATGGGAACCTATAAATTGATATAAACTTGTCTGATATCAGCAGGCAGTATGTAACAAGGGTAGTTTGTATATATCACCTACTAACTACACTTCCAAAAATTTCCTTTAACAAAGTCATCTGAATACATACAGAATTTATATGTAAGGATATTTACTGAGAAGTTATAATAGAGGTAAAATAAAAACTTAAATTTCAAATTATTAAAGAATGGTTAAAATACAGTACCTCTCATGCAATGAAACAGGATACAGATACTAAAAAGTCTGTTTCTGGAGACATTTAATAGCAACAGAAGGACAAAAGTATGAATTTTATAATAAACATCATATGTTGACTATACATGAATATAAATTATCCATAAACAAATTTAAAGGAGCAGGAAAAGGCAACAACAAAAGGATAAGAAAATAAACCAGAAGTATGTTTACCATCCAGCATTTATAGTCCATTTCTGTGTTTTCAAACATTCCTATCTTTCCTGAATATTCTACCTTTCCAGAATTTTCCACAATGACTGTATCATCAGAAAGAAAAATGTATACTTAAAAGAAAGAAAAATATAAACATAACCTCTAGAGATAACAGATTAATAACAGGATGATAGCCTGGAAAATGTGTTTAAATAAAAGCTGTATTCAGAACTTCCTTTTTTCTTGATAATTGTTTCCTTCTCCCAAGCAACTTTCTTGATCAACTACTGAGTCCCCTGACACCTACCTAAGAGGGGTCATGTCATTAGTCCTCACCAACTGATGAGCTAAAGAAATGGGATCACGATCCCAGTGACTACCTTCCATACTGTAGACTACTGGCTGACAAAAGAAACCATTTATAATGAGTTTATGAGCTAAAAGAAAAATTTTTTTAATCATGTATAATTCTATCTTTGCAATTTGCTAAAGGACAGTCATTAGATTAAAAAAACTGACTCTCTTAAACATTCTAAATACTGGAACAAACTTAAAAGTTGAAGGACTAAATGAAAGTATACTAAAGTGCACTGACATAGCTTACAATCAAATTCTGCTTTGTAAAACAAAATAAAAATGGTTTGAGAATGATATTTAATCACAATTACAATTTGAAGCCCAAAGAGAAATTATTAAGATGAGTAGAAAAACATCAATGTATGCTCAAGAAAAATCTATCACTATGACTAAAGATTTAAAAGAAAGTTCAGTTGAATTAGAACTCTGTTCTCACCATCATAAATTTGAGCATGACATTTGACAGAAAAAAAGGAATTACTAAAATTGAAGAATGCCTAAAGTTCTCTTTCGAGAACTATTTATTTATTTAAGAACAATTTAAAGAAGCTGAATCACCTAAATCCTGGTTAAAGGTGAAAAAGGCATTTCCTTCAACTGACGAAAATGCAGTAAATGTTCTCTGCAACTTACTACCACCTACTGGTACAACAATATTCCCCATTGATGAGAAAAGTGATAATATTCATGCTGTCTGCTTTTCAAATGCTGAGCTTTTTCCAAGATTCTAGAAAGGACTAAGATGGGTGACCTTGGGCGAAAGTCTCCAGAGTCTTAGACAAAGTTCTTGGTCTGAAACCAGATGGCACAATTCTTAGAGTAGTTTATTTAGCTGTTCCCAACACATCAGTATTTAAAGGCATAAATATTGTTGCTTCTGTCTTAATGAACCTTATAAAGAAGACAGACAGCCACCAGAACAAGGAATGAACCCTCATCAATTCACCCCCAGTGAGGATCAAAAACAAATGTCCATATGCAAACCTGAACACAGACCAGACAGTAAAACTGCATTCAACCCTGTAGGAGGACTGGCAGGGAGTCTTTACAAACTCAAGTCCACCTCTTTTGTTATTTGACCTAAAGAACCATCAGACTGTCTTCATTATAATGATGCACATTTGTATGTATGAGAGCTATAATTTATTGATTCTCAAGTCTATTTTCGTCAGAGCCAGTTTAAAACAATTAGGATTTGCAAGCTGTTCCATAAAAGATAAGCACCCAGCATCAGGGGTGATATTTCACAAAGGATGACTAGTGCATGTTAAGTAGGTGATTGCTTCTGTGGCCTTCAAGTGCCTCAGCTGTCCCTGTTCAAGGCAACTGTCCTCCATGTTCAAGGTAATGATGGGGGAAGGTGGGAAGTGGATTTTAAGCTTAAACACTAACCAAGTTCAAATTTTAGAAAGCATTTCTCACTGTTTCAATAGTTGCAGGACTTGAGAGCTTTATTCTCTCCTCAAGAGAAAAAATTAACAAGCCAACAGAGGTTACCATGTACAATTATCAATTGTACCTGTCTCCTTTACACCAGTGCTCCTCTGTAACTTCAAAGTCTCAAAAGCTTTTGGTAAGTTAATATAAGATCAAAATTAACAGTCTAGTCCATCAGCCAGTTCTCTATTAAGTCAGTAGATAATGTAAGACATAGGAAACAGAATCAAAGAGATGCAATAGATTCATGCGTTCATCATTTACTCAATTGTCACATTAGAAATGGAAGATGAAAGTAAATTTAAAAAACCATAGTCCTTGATGGGATAAAAAGGCTTATGAAAGTACTATACATGGTGAGCTAAGTAATATAACAAAATGCCAGGGGAGTCGGGTCAGGATCCTTTCACTCATCTGGAAGGATTAAGAAAACTTTGACAGATGAGAAGGAAACTGGATCCAGTTAAAAACTATCTGTCTCATAGGAAGTACGGGGCGCCTGGGTGGCTCAGTGGGTTAAGTATCTGCCTTCTGCTCAAGTCATGATCCTGGGGTCCTGGGATGGAGCCCCTCATTGGGCTCCCTGCTCAGAGGAGAGTCTGCTTCTTCCTCTCCCTCCTTCCCTCCCCACACTCATGCTCTCTCACTTGCTCTGCTCTCTGTCAAACAAATAAACAAAAAATATTTTTTAAAAAAATGTTTTTAAAGGAATTAAAGAAGGTACAAATAAGCAAAGCTCTCACATCCTTTCACCAGGGCATAAATTTAACTGTCTCCAGATACTGGTAAATGTCCCGGGGGCAGGGGCAAGGAGGGGGTGAGTTGGTAAAATCATCCCCAGTTAAGAATTTTTTAGAGAATTAACACACACACACACACACACACACACACACACACGATCTGATTCTTTATTGTATGTTTCACTTATTCCTGTTGCTACCATGCATTTCCTCTCTCTCCCACACACACTTCCACACTCCTCTATTCCACAGGTGAAGCCAGGCAGGCTCAGCCCCTCGGCTGCACTTTGCTCCTTTTACTCCAATACCTCTGAGTTCAAGGACAGAGTCACAGGGACCAGTGCCCAGCTAGCAGGGAGCAGGGGTGTTTTGGAAAAAGGCCATGCAGCATACAAATTGACTGCTTATTCAGACATGGAGAAAAAATAGTAGCTGCTCAGATAATTATATATGTGCCAGTTGATAAAAAAATCAGTGCTGTTTTAAAAGAAAATAAAGGGCGCCTGGGTGGCTCAGTGGGTTAAAGCCTCTGCCTTCGGCTTAGGTCATGATCTTGGGGTCCTGGGATTGAGGCCGCATCGGGCTCTCTGCTCAGCAGGGAGCCTGCTTCCTCCTCTCTCTGCCTGCCTCTCTGCCTACTTGTAATCTCTCTCTGTCAAATAAATAAATAAATAAATAATCTTTAAAAGAAAATAAAGTTACTTAATAACTCCCTCCCTGTCTCACAATCAGAATGCTACAGATATTTTAGATTTATACACCCACACACTTCTAAAATAAATAAAGCCGTTTACAAAATTAAACAGAAAGTAAAACATGTCAATATAAAAAAACAACAAATGAACAGTCAAGAAAAAAAATTACAGAAAAAGGATGCTAACAAACTCAAGATGGATTTATTACTTGCAACTAAACTCTAGATTTGCACTCCTGCATTTATTTGTCCAAAAAAAATTTACAATATTTCCAAAATATCTGATAAGAATGAAGTTTTCTGGGGGTACAGATGACCTCTATTAATTGTCCAAACTGCTTCAGACTGGGCAAGATATCAGCATGGACAAAGATGGCACTAGCATCCCCAAGTTTCTGACACCACTTTGTTTAAATTGGAGGATGAAAACTGGAAGACTACGTAACAAATCCAGGCAACCGACGTGTACTTAAAAATAATGCTCACTGTGTAACTTTAAAGCTTTATCTTGAAAACAGAGATTTCACATAAAAATTCCAATTTCCAGCTTCTCTTAAAAAATCCAGAGATCTGGCAACACTGGGGGTAACTTCCCCATGGCAACATGGACGTAGCACCTGCCCTAGAGTCAGGGACGCACCTTCCTGTTTTCCCCAATCCCCACTGGACCTGCTTCACACGGTGAACTACCTGATTGCCCCACTTAGCAGCTGAGCTTGCAACTTCATTTTAGATAAAGAACCAAGACAAAGGAAGTTTACCAGTCTTCCCCAATTAAAAATGAGCAATTCAGGGCGCCTGGGTGGCTCAGTGGGTTAAAGCCTCTGCTTACGGCTCAGGTCATGATCTCAGGGTCCTGGGATCGAGGCCCGCATCGGGCTCCCTGCTCGGCGGGGAGCCTGCTTCCTCCTCTCTCTCTGCCTGCCTCTCTGCCTCCTTGTGATCTCTCTCCCTCTGTGAAATAAATAAATAAAATCTTTAAAAAAAAAAAAAATTTTTTTTTTTTNCCTTGTGATCTCTCTCCCTCTGTGAAATAAATAAATAAAATCTTTAAAAAAAAAATATTTTTTTTTAAAAAAATGAGCAATTCAATCATGAAGAATGAATCAAGGTTAAATGCTCAAAAGATAATGCTTTCCTCTACGGACAAGAAGGAAAAATGGTTAGTACAACTTTGATATTAGCCATCCCTATAGACTATAAAACCGGAAGGATATACTACTACTGAGCAGAAGGATTAAAACTACTTAGAATGTTTTCCCACTTAGAATGTTTCCCTATAGTATAGATCAGAAAGTACTTTTAGAACAAAAGCGTACTACAGAACATAATTTGGCTTTCATTCTTCAACCCTCCCTATACACCCTGCCTTCCTACAATGGATGGAGTTACCTGCCCATGGGGTTACCAGCCCAGATCCAAGCAACTGAGCTCAGCAGGCACAAGCAGGGGTTTGAAATGAGATTATGCACTGGAACTTGCTCTCCCGCAATCCTGCCATCACCATGAGGATGCACCCAAGCAATGGGATCCATGGTTGCCCAGTGGCTTCCAGCTTAGACCAGTAGATCAGCCAGCTGAACGCAGACAAATTAGTGAGTCTAGGGATGATAAGCAGACAGCTTAGCTAACCCATCACACAAGCAATAAACCTCCTCCAAGGAGGAGGTTTGTATGCCTCCAAGGTTTGATCTGTTATGCAGTAAAAGCTAACTGAAAAATACAGTTTACAAATAAATCATTTGATTTGGTTCAGAAGATGGTTAATTTCCTGAAGTTTCCTCTCGAGCCTACTCTCCATGAAAAAACAGGTTGGTTTCAGGCTGCCTTCTAATGGTAGAAGAAAGGAAGGACAGATTCAAATTAGGATGCAGAAAATAAACATAAGCAGTTGATAAAACAAGTGAAAGGCTAGAAATTTTCAAGAAAAAAATTCTAAACAACCATAAATAGCAGTTGGGGAAATTTTTTCTCTGTATAACATTAAATTTCTTTAGAGAAACAAGCAATTTCTTAAGTATATTATGAAGTACACTTGTTCTCTTCCTCCTTGTTTTTAACGTATAGAAAGAGGGACACCTCTTTCTAGAACGTATGGAACATTCTAGAACATCTATAACGTATAGAAAGAGGGCAGCTTAGTCGGTTAAGTGGCTGCCTTCAGCTCAGGTCCCAGGGTACCATAACGGGCTCCTTGTTCAGCGGGGAGCCTGCTGTTCCCCCTGCTTGTGCTGATAAATAAATCTTTAAAAAAAAAAAAAAGTATAAAAAGAAACTCCTCTTGACTTTCCTAGTGAAACATAACACTAAAATTTTTAAGAAAATATTTTATTGCTATTTATACCTTAGATTCATATACTGCTTTAAAGCTTACAAAGCATTTACACTAGCCTTTTCTCTTTTGATCTTCATTTCAATCCAGTAAACTTGGTACAATTACAACCCTTTACTTTTGCTGCCAAAGAAAAACAAAGCTTTGAGTAAGATACTTTCTGTGACAACTGCTAAAAAGCTGCAGTAACAGAAATGGAACTCACATCTTCTGCCTCTAAGCTTTTTCCACTGCATTCTAAATATGAAAGAACTATGTAGATTCCAAATACACTGCCCAATTACTGAAATGTTTTCTTTGTCCTCCCTACCATATTTCTCATAATCCATCCTCCCCTCTAAGAAATGCATTTAAGGCCAGAATATTCCATATGTACTTGTTTAAAGGTTTATATGATAAATATAAAGTATGTGCTATAAATCCAACTTACTACTGCTATTTTAAGACATCTTTTATATAAACCTTTCTCTTGTTAAGAATATTTACAACCCATTTCAGACAGAAAAGTGTACCTATTTTTTCAGAAACCATATCCTAATACCTTAAACTTTAAAAAAAGGTATTCTCTTCATGGTGTATATGCATTTTCTATTTCTGTTTTTCTACCACTCCCAATACCCATATTTCTTTCTTGTTCCATTCTTCTTTTACTTTGCATCTTTAGATCTTTCCTTTAACTCTTTTATAATAAAAAAACTGGAATATATTTTTATTATACTTATTGATATGCTTATTCAAGAGTTTGGCATTTATTCTTATTTTTAGAAGTGGATAAATAGAATGATTTATATATTCTTTCCAAAATATTAAAAAAAACTTATAAAATTTATTCTAAAAAAGTCATTGGAGTTTTTAACTTTTGACTTATAACATGAACAGTTTTTGGGAATGCTTTTAAATATATGAATAAAAATTTTAAAACCTATAGGGTTAGAAAGGAATCCAATTATAATGAAATGCACTACAATATCATTGAAAAACAATTGTATTTAAAAATTAAATTACTGGGAGTATATGGAAGTAGACCCTGAGGTTAAAAACCTCAATTTCAAAAACCTTAAAGAAAAAAAGTTTAAATATTAATGCTGAATAACTAAGGCTTTCACATAACAGATTATCGTATGACAATAGTCCTACAAAGTAAGTACTGTTGTCATCACAATATATACATAAAAGGCTTACAGAAGCTAAGTATAAGTCTCCAAGGTTATATAGCTCCCAAGTGGCAGGGCTGAGTCTTGAACCTTTCCCCAATGCCCATATTCCTATTTATCCCTTCTCATCGCCACTGGAACCACTCATCACCCAGAACTTTTCTCAGCTCAGTCCTGGCCACCAAAATAGTTTCTCTAACTATGAGTCTTTTCCTAGCCTTTCCAACTTTCATGGACACTCTATTGCCCATGTAAGACTGAGTCTGAGCTTCTGAATCGGGAATTCAAGACCCTCAGCTAGCCACCCTCCTCTCCAACAAAAGAACCATAGAAAACATAAGGCCTGCTTTCAGCTCTTATGATCCCAGCTATTCTCCCATCCCCCACCTCCCTCCCTAATACTGTTAGTCTGTCTAGAACACCTGCTGCTGTGTACTACTGCCACTTAATGGAAATTCCACTCATCTTTCTGGGCATAGCACAAATAATACAATCTCAGTGAAGACTTCCATCTCCAACCAGAAATGATCTTTCCATCCTCTTCATTCTTATAGCTCTATAATCATAGCATTTATTAAACATGTCCTTAACGTAATTACTTGTGCCACGGAATTTTTTTTGTCAATTCCTCAAATATGGCATACTCATTCACTGCCGGATTCATAGCCTAGAACATTCTTTTCACTCCTTTTCCCTTAGCTAACTCTTACTTTTCCCTTCAAATCTCGGTTTACAGGAAACTGCCCTTAAAAAACTTTCCTTCACTGCCCCACTCAACTCTGGGCCAAGTGCCCATAGGATACTACCTCATCACAGCCAACAGAATGCTAACTGGCTGTTTACTTGTCTGTTCCCTCAACAGACTCTAAATTTCATCAGAGACTCCATTTATTTTGTTCATGGTTGTGTTTCAATACCTTGCATAGTGCTAGGCATGCAGCTGGAACATTTTTAAATGAAATTACAATTAAATTTTCTTTATTATCCTGTCTGATTAATCCAGAGACAAATATCAAAGAACAAGACTTCACAAAGAGCATGTACTAATTAAATAACTGCTGCACGAAATAATTCTAGTGGTAAATGGCCTAAATTAATTATCTTAAGCCTTCAAACAATACGGATTGAACTGAAAAAGAGTGTAAATATGAATACTTGATAATATGTCTATTTAGAGTAAGCAAGGACAAACATTTCAAACTGACTTGAACACATGTGTTAAAACTTATAACTGAATCAAATTTAGAGGGTTTCCTTGACTTAACTACAAATCATTTTAAAATGATTTATCATTGTCATTTGCAGCTACCTGCATTCCTCATTATTATCTATCTGTACTATGGAGCTCTAAACTTCCAATAACTTAGGCTGTTTATCATCTGGGTCCATTCTCAGTACTGCTTCGATGTACGAATTGCTGCTCACAGAAAACCTATTTTGCCATTTTAAAGCTTTCACTCTCCCACCATCAAGCTTTTTCCTTCTTTCTATGATGTATAAAATTTGCTTAGTTTGGCTCGGAGGAAGCCAAGGTGCAACTGCCTTCAGTCATCCCGAATCCAAGTTCATCCAACACCAGCCATTTCCACCATGCCACCTAAGTTAGACCCCAACGAGACAAAGTCATATACCTGATGTGCACTGGTGTGGAAGTCGGTACCATGTGTGCCCTGGCCCTGAAGATGGGACCCCAGGGTCTGACTGAAGTGGTACTTTCTGCCTCTATCCTGATTATCAAAACCCTCAAGGAATCACCAAAAGAAAGAAGCAGAAAAACCTTAAGCATGGTGGAAATATTACTTTTGATGAGATTGTCAACATTGTCCAAAAGATGTGTCATGGATCTTTAGCCAGAGAACTCTCTGGAACCATTAAAGAGATCCTGGGGATTGTCCAATCTATGAGCTGCAATGTTGATGACTGGCAGCCTCATGACATCATAGATAACATGAACAGGCAGTGTAGTGGAATGCCCAGCTAGTTAAGAACTATAAAGGAAAATATTTCAATAATGAATCATTTGACAACCAACCAAATAAGTAAATAAATAAATAAAAATCATAGGTCACTTCTGCAATGACATCTCTCCTCATTCAGAAAAGCCTAGTTCCAGCTTACCTTAATTCACTCCTCCATTCATTTCTAAGCTCATTCATTCATGAGCACTCATTCATTCATTCATTCATGAGCACTTATATGGCAAATCTGATGCATGGAGTAGACTCTAAATGTTCATCAGCTAACTGGATTCATGTAACCACAAATACTCCCATCTCTCAAAGACTCTGAGCACCAGTACTGTACAGATCTACGTTAAGAGTTTTAAGAATTTCGGGGAGGTATGCCTATCAGAGAAAGGCCTGATCAGTCTCGGGATCATTGGTAACCATTAATAACAAGACACCAGAAACAAGGTTAAAAATCTAAAGGACAAACACAAATATATTTGCAATATATGAGAGGAAGGGATTAATCATCTCTTTTAAAAAATAAGAAAAAAAACAATGCAATAGTAAAGGATACAAAAGGATATGTAAACAGGCTATTCACAGAACACATACAGCCCTAACATGTACCATACTTTATTTCACGAAAAATTGCAAAATTAAAATGATAAAATCATATTCTTGTTTCTCTGTTTTGTACAGATGAGAAAAAGTTTTGGCATGGGTACATCTTGCTCTAGAAGAACTAACTAGAATAATTTTGGGGGGGGGCACCTGGGTGGCTCAGTTGGTTAAGCATCTGCCTTCAGCTTGGGTCATGATCTCAGGATCCTGGGATCCAGCCGTGAATGGGTTCCCCGCTCAGCGGGGAGTCTGTTTCTCCCTCTCCCTCTTCCCCTCCCTGTCCCTCCTCTGGGTGTGTGTGTGTGTGTGTGTGCGTGCACACGCATGCATGCGCTCTCCCTCAAATAAATTTTTCTTTTTTTGCACTTTTAATTTCTATTTGGGATTCACTTGATGACAAAGGACTAATGCGTAGGTTGATCACTTCACTACTGAATATATAAAATCTTTAAAAAGTAAATAAATAAAATAGAATAACTTTTCTGGAAAACAACTGGCAAGACAACTAAAAATAAGTGACATGCGTGTTTTGACTCAAATTCTATAATAAATATTATTCCAGAAAAACAAAAGAAGATGAATGTATACACCTTATATGTAAGTGTGCATCTAATTTCACTGCAGAATTATTGGTAAAAATAAATAAATAAATAAATAAATAAATAAATAAATAAATAAATAAGGAAAAAAAATAATACATTAAATGGATCCAGTCATTGAGAGACCGGTGAAGTTAAAACAGACAAGGTAGAAATTTATGTGCTAACGTGTAATACATTAACAAGACAGAAAAACACACTATGGAATAATATGAACAAACTGAAAACATTTCATACTAGAATCAACCCAGTGACAATATTATACAGATAACAATGAACTCTAGATTATTTTCATATTACTCCCAGATGCATCAAGACTGCAATTGAGAACTCCTGGGCTAGATTATTCTATCAGGCCCCTCCACCTCTAAAATTCCTTAATTCTAAGAATTTTGTACAACATAGATCTTGTACGTGGTGTTATTGCAAGGTCCCAATGCGTCTCCCCTCTAGGTTGAAGGGCCCTTTATCAAAATGCAATATGAAAATATTGGGGCTCCTGGGTGGATCAGTCAATTGAGCATTCCTCTGTTGGTTTCAGCTCAGGTTATGATTTCAGGTTTGTGGGATTGAGCCCCACATCAGGCTCCATGCTTAATAGTCTGCTTGAGAGTCTCTCTGTCCCTCTCCCTCAGCCCTGCCCCCTCAAAATAATAAATCTTTAAAAAAAAAAAAAGCTAATAGACCCCTTTGAACATATAAAGAGATAAGTAACAGTAAACACTGCTTATATGGTATATCTAATCTAAAAATGCTAACTGTAAATCAAATCTGATTAGAGAACAATCATAAACAGCAATGGGGCCTCTTTGCAGTGGGCAGGATTGGGATTTGTCAAAAAATCTGGGGACAAAGTCCACTGTTTTGGCTCCAGATAGCAAGCAAGTCTGAAACCATCTATCTGAACCTCGACTGCCTCAATTACAAAATGAAAATAAGAATAAAAGTATTACACAGATAACAAAACAGATTCTCAAATATACTTGCCTAACAGAAACAGTTACATCATTGTTGCTTTTGTTAAGGTATCTAGTTTGTTGCCCTGAATTTTTATAACATCAAATCTGTTTTGTTCATCTGAACTTTTGTAACACCCCTTTCACAACCATCCTATCTTTATACTGCATGTTAGAAAGGAGTTTCTTGTCCCCCCAAAGTCTATCTGTTGAAATATTCTTACCCACCATATGTGAAAATCTGTTAACTCAGAAACTTAGGGAGAAAGCCTACTTACAAAGCACACCCCCAAAACTCCGTGTTGTTCTCCTCTGTGTTGTCCTCAGTGCTCTTCTTAGGCACATATGTCTGCCTCCTATCATTTCTTCATGAGGTTCAGGGCAAAAGGCCTAGTCAAGTAGACGATCTTTGGTCGCCCCTACACTTTCCCCAAACCACCTACAGATAAATGAAACAAGGGGGTAAGACACAATTACAACCTTAATTGTTTTATACATAATAAAGGATTAAAAATAAGCTCACCCTCACCATGCACAATTTACAGCATAAGAGACTCAGAGAAAATGTTCCTTGGATCATGCAAAAGCCCCAGTGAACTCACTGGAATTCTTCACATCCAGCCAGCATACTCTTCACTGGTCACTTCCACTCATGCCTGGTCACCGCTTGGGCTGGCTAGTGTGAACTGTAGCCCAAGTCTGGCTAAAAATACTGTCCCTGGGCATGTCTATCTGTGAGTAAACTCACTACGGCAGGTAATGAAGTTAACATGTTACTTCTGAATTTAAGGACCCAATTCTATTTTTAAGCCAATAATGAACTATCTGCTAGCACCCCTAAAGGAAATATTTTATAAGCTGCCCAATTCTTCCCACAATTAGTACTGCAAATCAATTAGTAAAAGTAAAATGTCTTTGGTGGTAAGAGAGAGCTATAGACAGAAATATTTTCAATTCTTTGTGACTGCTTTCAAAGCAGTCTGTAAGAATCCACAGATAGTTCTTCAGGAAACTGGTCACTGTCTACATAAAAAGTAGTTGTGGGGCGCCTGGGTGGCTCAGTGGGTTAAAGCCTCTGCTCTCGGCTCAGGTCATGATCTCAGCGTCCTGGGATTGAGGCCCGCATCGGGCTCTCTGCTCAGCAGGGAGCCTGCTTCCTCCTCTCCCTGTCTCTCTGCCTGCCTCTCTGCCTACTTGTAATCTCTCTCTGTGTGTCAAATAAGTAAATAAAATCTTTAAAAATAAATAAATAAATAAAAAATAAAAAGTAGTTGTGGTGGGAAAAAATACACACACACACACGCACACACACACACACCTCAAGAAAAATGTACTCTGCAAAAATTAAATCAAAATAAACTGTCAGAGAGTTCAAAGTGACCCATATCACTCAATGACAGAGAGGACACAGGGAACACGCACACACAATGCACTCATCTAACAAAGAGGCAAACTTCCCCAGGTGAGTCATACAAACAACCAAATTTTCTGTACCAGTGTGAAATTGCTGACGTTTTAATCTTCTATCTGTGCTGCCAATACAGTAGTCACTAGCCACATGTGGCTACTGAGCTCTTAAAATCTGGGGGGTTTGAAATGATACGTGCTGTAAATGTAAAACATAGAGTGTGAAGACTTAGTGCCATTAAAAAAATATTTTAAAAATGTAAAATAGCTCAAAAAGGTTCATATTGACTACATGTTAAAATGAAAAGTTCTGGATATACTGTGCTAAATAAATTCTTAAAATTAATTTCACCAGTTTCTTTTTACTTGTTTAACGTGGATACTAGAAAATGTAAACCTTGTGTGTGTGGCTCATATTATGTTTCTATTACACAGGACGGTCCTGCAGAATGAATAAAATAAATAAATAACAAATACTGAGCCCTTCCACTGTGTCAGGCCCTGTGCGAAATACCCTACACCGAACGTAGAACAAGGCTGCAAAGTGGTTTTACAAGACATCTGCCTAAGTGACTGAGCTGCATCAAACCAATAAAGGATGCCGCTGGAATTCAAGGTCAGGTGTTCCTACGAAATAACTTAAATAAGGGACTGTTAACAGTCCCTGGCCTAGGAAAGCCAGGTCGCTAATACAGCGTTCCCGAGAGCGGCGCTTTTATAATCACACAACAGGAACAGGACGTCAGGTTATATCCCAGGCAAGTTAACATCAGATTGAGCGCAATATCCTTGACAGCTCAGGCTTCGCAGCTGCTAGCGGCAAGACCAGCTGCTCCCCAAAAGAGGACTAGGTAGTTCAAATTCCCTGGATAACTTGACCACGACCCGCCCGTGAACATTCATGCTGAGGGAGGGGCGTCGGGTTCCCAGGCACACCGTCTCCCCCCACCCTGGCACGCACTCCACCCATCCACCGCCACACCCAGATTTCCGCGCAGCTCGGGCGTCCCCGCCACTGGGACTAGAGTAAGACGGACCTAAAACTTCTAAGATAGGATGGGGAGGTAGTAAAGAAAGGGTGAGGAGGCGGTTGGGGGCAGGTACCTGAGATAGAAGAGGACCCCAGGTCCTTAAAGCCGGATCATCGCCGAGGCCCCTCCCGGCTCCCACGGCCGCCAGCGACCCAGAAGGTGCAACTGACCTGACGCTGCGGCGCAACCGACTGTGCTCTCCCCAGACTCGCAGCTATGGCAACTTGAACTAGCCGCCTAGCCACAGCGAGAGAACAAGACCCCGCTGCTGCCGCTTGGCCCTCTGGGAGTTGTAGTCCATCTTGTCCTCAAAAGTAGAGAGTCGTCGAGAGAGCAACCCGAAGAGAAACTTCAAATCCCAGAATGCCTTATGACTGACTTTAGGGCGACTTTCCCGGAAGAAGCCGGATTAGCTGGCACCTGAGTCCCTAGGCCGCGCCCTCTTGCCCTTTTCTTTTTTTTTTTAAAGGGCCAGTAGCTTTTATGGGCAGGAAACACCTGATGGTGGCTTAGCTGCCTTGTCCCAGACTGGAATTTATTCAGAAAAGTCTAAAATATTTACTTTAAAAAAAAATAAGAAAAATTCAAAGTAGTTGCAATAATAACTGACTCTGGTTTTTTTTTTACTCCTTTCAGAATAGGGAAGAGTACTTTCCAGAAGTGAAATGTACAAATCCCCTTAATTCCAGAGCCCAGTGTCTTTTTCCGAAGGCTCACAAATTCTTAGAACTGGAAGGGAACAGAAATTATCTAGTCAAACCCTTCAGGACTGGAAGGAGTGACTTACCTAAGATCACATGGCTCATTAACAGCAAACCAAACAGCTGCTACATTCAGTCTAAGGAGTCATCTCCTCAGTCATTCTAGACGATGAGAGAGACATATTTCACCAAGAGAAGTTGGTTTCGGTCGCAAAAACAAAACAAAACAAACTTTAAAAACCTCAGCAAAAAATTCAACTTTGGAAAAGCTATGAAGAAGTGAAAATCAATTACTCATGTAGAGCCTCATTTCCTCGTGCTCTGCCAAGAAGTCCATTGATCGCTTCCTCCTCAAAGCTAAAATCAAAATTTATTTTATCTGTGAAAGCTTTCTTGGCTACCTCAAGAAGAGCTAGATCACATTCAATGCAGTTTCCCTATTTTGTGCTATAATTATCCATTTCCCAGTTGGTCTCTTCCATCAGACTCAGCCTTCCAAGGGCAGGGGCCAGATCTTTTAAAATCAGTATCTCTGTTATCAATCTCTTCCTCACTTCCCACTCTCCCTTCATCTCTCTCTCTCTCTCCACCTCCCTCCCTCTCATACATACACAACACCATAAATAGCATACAAATTTTATATATTTAAATAATTCAATTATTTTCTCTGGCCAAGATTGAGGGATAAAGTTTATTTCATTGCCAGATTGAACATAAAATAATTCTTCTAAAAATTACCTATGTATTTTCATCTATCTTCAAGCTGCTTGCTCATAGTTTTATTCAAGAATATACACTACCTGATACAGAGATTAAGATAATTCAGAACAGCCATAAAGTTTTCCCATATGCATGCAGAAACATAACTCTGCATTTTAATTTTCAAAACAATCATATTCACTCATTTAATTCAGCAAATGTATGCCATGTCTTTCTAGCATCCAGACACTTGTATTAGACACTAAAGATGCAGTAATCATGAAGAGATGAACAACAGCTTCTTTGCCTTCATGTTGCTCAGAGTCAAGTGAAGAAACAAACTATTCAACAAATTTCTACAAATCTGGGTGATAAAGTACTGTGTAGGTTTCCATGGAGAGACATGAAAGCAAAACTCCTTTTTTTTTTAGATTTTATTTATTTATTTGACACACAGAGAGAGATCACAAGTAGGCAGAGAGGCAGGCAGAGAGAGAGGAGGAAGCAGGCTCCCTGCTGAGCAGGGGACCCCCAGGGACCCCTCCCACCCCCTGCATGCGGGATGCGGGGCTCAATCCCAGGACCCTGAGATCATGACCTGAGCCGAAGGCAGAGGCTTTAACCCATTGAGCCACCAGGTGCCCCAAAAGAGAAACTTCTTAAGGAAGTGATATCTGATCAAATGCAATATCTACCAAAGAAGCTAATGTCATCTTGGGCTGCGTTAATAAAAACTGACTGTGCAAAACCTCTCTTCACTGGTCCAACCATATTTAGAGAATAGATTAAATTCTGGAGACCCCATTCTTAAAGTGATATTAAGAGAATAAAGCAAAATCAGAGGACACAACTGGGACTAACGGGTAGAGAATCAGATGTGAGTTCATTATGACCAAGATATTTTAAAATACAATATTAAATTAAAGTATCATTTTGTCATATGGTATGCTCTAAATCCACAGATGTAACATCAGANGAATCAGATGTGAGTTCATTATGACCAAGATATTTTAAAATACAATATTAAATTAAAGTATCGTTTTGTCATATGGTATGCTCTAAATCCACAGATGTAACATCAGAAAAAATCCAGTGAAGTCAGATCATAGAATCTTTCTCCTCAACAAAATAGACAAAATAAGAAAGCCAACAAAAAATATTTTACACAAAATGTGTCTTATAACTCCCCAAAACATTTATTGCTGTTAACAGAGCGACAGACCCACATTATCCAACCCTAAAACCACACTCAAGTTGAATCACCTGATTTTAGAATTGGAAAAACTGACAAAGATTATCACCTGCAGAACCCTTCTTTTGCAAACAATGTAAATAGAAACATAGAGAGATTACATTGCTAGTGTCATTGTAATAAAATACCTGATTTTAGAGTTGGAAAAACCCTAAAGATACCACCTGCAGAACCCTTCTTTTGCAAACAATGTAAATAGAAACAGAGAGAGATTACATTGCTAGTAAATAGAAACATAGATTACATTGCTAGAGCTGTTATAATAAAATAGCACAGAATGGGTGGCGTTAAAAAACAGAGATATATTTCTCACAGTTATGGAAGCTGTAAGTCCAAGAGCAAGGTATCAGCAGGTTTAGGTTCTCCTGAGGACTCCTTCCTTGGCTTGCAGGTAGTTGTCTTCTCTCTTTGTCCCCACATGGCCGTTTCCCTGTGCAGGCAGGTACTCGAGGTCTCTCGCTCTTTTTGTGAAGATACCAGTTATTTTGGATTAGGGCCTCATCCTTAAAACCTCATTAAACCTTAATTACCTGCTTAAAGGCACTATCTTTAAATATGCTAATATTGATGATTAGGGCTCCAACATATGAGGCTGGGGAGGAAGGTGGACCAGATTCAGCCTATAACACATGATTTCCTCAAAATCATACCCATTTACAGCTAGTATCATCAGTGATCTTCCCACAACACAATACCTTGATAATGGTAAATGTGGCAGATATTTTTGACATACCTCACCCATATCACCTTTTAACTTGAAATGATTCGACCCACAGTCTTGGGCCCCAAAGCCTTGTTTATATTATACAAAGCCCCTCCTCTGACCAAGGCTGATTGGTCCATGGCTGAAACAACTTGGGCCAATCAGGATCTTTATCCTTTGAGGGTTTAAAACTGGGACTCCATTCNGCCTCTCTGCCAACTTGTGATTTCTCTCTGTGTCAAATAAATAAATAAAATCTTTAAAAAAAAAAAAGAGCCTTGATGTACAGGTACAAGCTGAGGCTGTCACGGTGAGGTGACCATCTTCATCAACCTTCAAGGAGAAACGGAAAAATCTAATCTGCAGAGAAAGAGAGAGAAATGAATATATCAGCAAAAGTAAACTGTACAGCCCCAAGAGAAATAAGCCTAAGAGGGCGGAACCTTGACTCCTGACAACTTCCAAGTTCCTAGCTTTAATCTCTTGTTATTTCCGCTATATTCCACACACTTGTATTCTGGGATACATTAGAGGAACCCGGAGATGGTTAAGTGCACAGATTCTTGACCCAGAGCAGTTGGATTAAAATCTTAGCTGTAATACCTCTCAGCTGTCTCACCTCAAGCAAGTACCTAATCACTCTATGTCATCATTTCTTCCCCTGCCAAATGGAGTAAAGTTGTTTTGGGGTTGTTTTGTTTTTTTGGGGGGTGGGGATTAAGATTTTATTTATTTATTTGACAGAGAGAGAGAGAGATCACAAGTAGGCAGAGAGGCAGGCAGAGAGAGAGGGGGAAGCAGGCTCTCTGCTGAGTGGGGAGCCCGATGCGGGGCTCGATCCCAGGACTCCAGGATCATGTCCCGAGCCNTAGGCAGAGAGGCAGGCAGAGAGAGAGGGGGAAGCAGGCTCTCTGCTGAGTGGAGAGCCCGATGCGGGGCTCGATCCCAGGACTCCAGGATCATGTCCCGAGCTGAAGGCAGAGGCTTAACCCACTGAGCCACCCAGGCGCCCCTGGAGTAAAGTTGTTCTGAGGATAAAAGAAATGAATGTATACGAAGCATTTCACCCACTGCCTAGTCCATAGTAAGCCCTCCATATATGCTGGCTGATATATAATATGATATCCCAGAAAGTAAGTTCCATGAACATTGAGACTTTATTGTTTTGTTCTAGATGCTGAGATCAAAGAATATACCTTGTTGGGTTCTGAAGATTTCCCTTCGAAACCTAAATTCTGTTAGTTGAAATCCAAAGACCTTTGACTAAGATACTTTGGTGAAGCCTAATTGTCCAGCCTGTGAGATCTGAGGTCCTAACATTCCATTAATTTTTGAGCAATTTCATCAGAAACTATTTCGAACCATACTAAACATTAAACATCTAAATGGGCTAATCAATAGGAGGTTCTGGGATGGGGTTAGTCTGAGAGCACTGACACCATCATCATACCCTAACTCACACAGAATGGATAAGCACAGACAAGAAAAGATAGCTACTCTATTAGAGGCTGTTGGACAGTGCTGTTTCAAGTAAAAGGAGAAGAAGTTATATTTTGCCAGTACCAAACTCATACTACTGTGAAACAAAAGCATCAAATTGATTATTTCCATGTGACAGAGGAATATAATTGGAACACTAACCAAGAATTTCAAGTATTCTCTTTTCCCACTTGGTTCTTCTCCCCACTCTGTTTCAGCCAGCTAAGCTATTTTGTGCTTAGAGCCTCAGAGAAGGTATGTGACTACAGGAAGCAGAAAGGGAGAAGAGGAGGAGAAAAAGAAGAAGAAAAAGTATTCTCACCCTGGCTGTGAGCATAAAGCATCTAGATTCTCAGATAAGATTGGCCACATACCTTGTGGGGCCCAACGCAAAATGAAAATGTCAGGCCCTGTTTGAAACTGATTCAGATTCTCAAAATGGTGTCAGCAGAGCCTTAAAACAAGAACAGAGCCCTGTGAAAATGCACAGATCACCAAGGGGACAGAATAGAGAGCCCTGAAATAAACCCACAATTATGGTCAATTAATCCATGCCAAAGGAGGCAAGAACATACAATGGGGAAAAGACAGTCTTTTCAGGAGTGGTGCTGGGAAAACTGGACAGCTACATGCCAAAGAATGAAACTGGACCACTTTCTACCACCACACCAAAAACAAACTCAAAATAGATGAAAGACCTAAATGTGAGACCTGAAAACATGTATATCCTGGAAGAGAACACAGACATTTCTCTGGCATTGGCCATTGCAACATTTTTCTAGATGTCTGGTAGGATAAGGAAACAAAAGCAAAAAATAACTATTGAGACTACATCAAAATAAAAAGCTCCTTTACAGTGAAGGAAACCATCAACAAAACAAACCAATCTACTGAATGGGAGAAGATACTTGCAAATGGCATTATCTGATAAGGGGTTAATATACAAAATATATTTTAAAAAACATACAACTCAACACCTCAGAAACCCAGAACAATCCAATTAAAAAATAAGCAGAGGACCTGAATAGATACTTTTCCAAAGCAGTTACATAGATGGCCAACAGACACAGGAGAAGATGTTTAAAATCACTAATCTTCAGGGAAATGAAAATCAAAACCACAGTGAGATGTCACCTTATACCTGTCAAAATGACTACAATAAAAATAAAGACAAGAAATAGCAAATGTTGGTGAGGATGTGGGAAAAAAGGAACCCTCTTGCACTGTTGGTGGGAATGTAAATTGGTACAGCCACTATGATAATGGTATGGAGGTTCTTCCAAAAATTAAAAATAGAAATTCCATATGATCCAATATTTCTACTACTGGATATTTTACACAAATGAAAATACTAATTCAAAAAGACATGTGCACACCCATATTTATTGCAGCATTATTCACAATAGCCAAGATAGAGAAGGAACCTAAGTGCCCATCAACAGATGAATGGATAAGGAAGGTGTGGGAGATATAATAAGATCATGTCACTTATGACAGTATGGAGGGATCCAGAGGGTATTATGGTGAGTGAAATAAGTCAGATTGAGAAAGAAAAATATCACATGATTTCACTGATGGTTGCCAGAATTGAGGGAGAGGGAGAATGAGCAAAATGGATAAAAGGGAGCAGGAGATACAGACCTCCAGTTATGGATAAATAAGTCACGAGAATAAAAGGCACAGCATAAAGAATATAGTCAATGACACTGTAACAGCATTATATGGTGACAAATAGTAGCTATACTTATAAACATAGCACAATATATAAACTTCTTGAATCACTATATTGTACACCTGAAATTAATGTAACATTGTATGTCAACTATACACAAATTAAACACATAAAATAAAAAGAAATTGCACATCACAAACCCATGAAGCCAATCTTGCTCTCAAGGAGTTGGACCAATGCTTATAAGAAAAGGATTTGGAAGAAAATATCATGAACAAGAGAAGTCCCCCAAAATAAGAGTTATTCCTGATGGGGAACTATGATAAGAAACAGAAAAGTCCTCGAATGGGGTTTTGGGGGACAGATGTGAAGGTCTTGAAGGAAGGTTTATATCCAGAGTGCCCAGGCTCCACCCAGGATGCAAGCAAGTACTATTCATAGCCGAAACCTAGCTAACCTTCCCATTGGCATTAAGACAGAATGTCCCTTCAAAATTAGCCTGCATTTTGTCTAATGACTGTCCAGCATAAATGATGACCATCAGTACCATTTGACTTTGCTTGGTTCCATCTAGCTACCACAGATGGGCAAGCTCCCTTGTAATATCACAGGACAATTATAAATCATAAGAAGGAAGATGGAACACCAAAATGGAATGCTAGGGTCAGGTAAAGGAGAAATCTCCAACATCCTGATTTGTTAGGACTGAATGGAACTCCTCGAAATTCTCTCTGAACAATGACAGCGATGAAAGCCACTCTCTTTATGCCAGCACAAAGAGATCATAAGTGGTCCTTGACCTTTTCTGCAATCAAGTTTTCAGATAACTGCAAGTCTGAGAAGAGTCAAAATAAGAGAAGATATTCCAAAGATAGCAATGCCCACTTCTGAAAGAATCATCATCAACCATTCATTGTGTAGAAGCACCGTTGATCCCATAAGGTTCTTTTCAGTCACACAGTTACTAATTATAGGCATTTGTCACTGTCAGGAGCATCACAGAGAAAAAATCACAGCAGTTTGTATGCATTCAGGGCAAAATAAACAACCACTCATGTACAAACCCAAAATTCTAAAACGATTTCATTAAAGCTAAGTAATACAGCCTTTGTTCTACTTTGGAAAAAAGAGGAATTCACACTAAACACCCTTTTCTGATATTTGGACTATGTTAATGGTTTTTCTACCCAAAAATTATGGCATGTTTTATAGCCATTCTCATTCATCTGTTATATTTAAAGGGATTTTTGTGTGTTTTTAATGGATCTGAATGCTAACACTTTTCTCTTTACTTAAAGTGATTCATCTTCTCATGTGTTCGTTTGCCCTAGTTTAAAAGTTATGCTAAGGAAAGAAAAATGCTTTATTGATTATCATAGCAATTGGTTGAGCAGGCTGTTAGAACATGATTATTCTGAATGTCTGTTCCAATTTACTGAATTGAAACCAGAAGACATAGGAGAATTTACCTGCGTTATAATTGTCACCAAGCCAAATTCATGCAGTCAAAACCCTGTATAAAATGTTACAGATTTCAGCATACAGCTTCTGTTTCTAGAAAAGATGGAGTAGCAGAGACCAGATTTACCCTCCCACCAGACTCAAACTAACAAACAAACAAAAGCAGGTAAAATATACAAAGCAATGCTTTTTAAGACAGTCAGTATCAGACAAAAAAAGGGCAATAATCCCTGAGAGACAGGAATCAAGTAAGATTAGCTTTAGGATTGCCAGAAGTTACTGCTTTGAGTTTGGTACCGGGAGAAGGAAGCCAGGCAGAGAGCCCAGTGCATGCTCTGAATTGCGGAATCAGAACTGAGAATCCGAAGAGCCCAATGTAACTGGAGTCTGCAGGACAAAAACTGGAGGGAAGAACCAAAACGGGTCTCCATGGAGTATTCTGCAGAGCACGCATCTTCACATGCTTGTGAGGAAACTGAAGCTAGAGAAAGAAGCATCTAACAAGATTGGAAGGGAAAGTGCCTCTCACACAGGACCAGAAACAGTGACTACTCCCAACAGCTGGACTGAAATGCTTCATTATGCATGGATCATTAGGTAGAATACTCAGAAAAGTTTTGGCTCAGGAATGGGGAATATCTAGTGAAAGATCAAATGCTACTCTGGTCCCACCAAACAAAACCTTGAAAGCCAGCTCCAAAAATATCGAACTGTTGCCACGTAATTTAACCATATCTGGTAACAAATGTCATGAATATTTATATGAAGGCAAAGAATCCAGGACCAAAAGGAGTAAAATTTACAATATCTACTATCCAAACAAAGATTATCAGGCATTCCAAGAAGAAGGAAAATGCAACCCTATTTTAAGGAGAAAGATAAACCAATGTAAACTGACCCAGAACTAACAAAACTGTTAGAATTACCAAAGACATTTTTGTGGATTGAATTGTGACCCTCAGAAATATATCTTGAAGTTTTAATACCTGGTATTTGTGACTGTGATCTTATTTAGAAATAGGGTCTTTGTAGATATTCAAGTTAAATTGAAGGTTATTATACTGGATTGGGGCTCACCCTAATCCAGTGCCTATTGTCCTTATATGAAGAGGGAACTTTGGTCATAGAGACATGCAGAGAGAACATCTTGTGCTGACAGAGGAGAGACTGGAGTAATGGAAGCCAAGGGACATCAAAGAACATTGCCAACCATCAGAAGCTAGAAGCAGTAAGGAAGCACCCTCCGCTAGAACCTTCACATAGAGCATGTACCTGACAACACCTTGATTTTGGACTTCTACCCTCCAAAACTAGGAGGGAATTATTTTTCTGTTGTAAGCCATCAAGTTTGTGATACTTTGTTATAGCATTAAACAAATACAGACATCAAGATAGTTATTGAGTTTCACATGTTCAAGAA
>LNAC01000055.1:5654783-5729738 GCA_002007465.1 Ailurus styani | reverse complement strand
TGAGATCATGACCTGAGCCGAGAGCAGAGGCTTTAACCCACTGAGCCACCCAGGTGCCCAGGCTAAAGAATTTACATATAGTTTTCGTTCTTTCTTCTTTCTTTCTTCCTTCCTTCTTCTCTTCCTTTCTTTCTTTCTTATTTTGTAATTCCTTTTTTTTTTTTTTTTGGCAGAAGAGTGTTCCATGTATCACTGTTCATTCATTACCTAGTCAATGGAATTTGGAGTTGTTTCTATTTTGGGGGGATTGTTAATAAAAGCTCATAAACTTTGAAATATTTTAAGTGTACAGTGCAGTGAATTTTAATAAATGTATACATCCACTTAACCTCCAGGCCGATTACGATCCAGAGCATTCCCATACCCCCTGTGAGTTCTCTCCTGTCTATTTTCTGGTCAATCACACTAATCATTATTCGGATTTCCATGGACTGTTCCTGCCCCAGCAGAACATATGAATGGAATCACACAGTATGTGTAAAGAGAGCTGATACTCTCTTTACTCCAAGGAGAATTTAGTAAGCAACTGAAGGCTTCTAAGAGGGGAAATTGGGACGATCGGATTTTAAACCATCTTTCTGGTTACTGCGCAAAGACTCATAAATAGATAATAGTGTGCCACTTACGTATTCTTTTCATTCCCGTTTTCGGGGGTGGGGGCAGCATATGGCTCAATAAAATTCCCGGGCAGACCAGATTTGACTGGCCAGTCAAATCCTAAGGCAGCGAGCGCGGGATTCAGAGTTCCGATCAGGACACGGAAGTGTTCCTGCAGTCCCCCGTTCTCCACAGCAGATGGCGCCAGAGCGCAGCCGCTGACCCGCCTCGCCGAGTCCTCGGCTGCTCCGGGAGCCGCGCGCCGCCCGGCGACTCGGCGCGGCGATTTCGGTGCTCGCGGCGGCTCGCTCCCAGCGGTCCGGGTTTGCGCTGAACTGCGCAGGCAGCGAGCATCGGCCCGGGTTGTCGCGCTCGGCCGCGGCCGCACCCCGGCTGGCCAGCGAGGTGCGCCTGCCTCCGACTCCCCGCAGAGGCTTCTTAGGTCGGGAGAAGCTGAAGTTCTGCCGGATCCCCGTCGGCCCTGGGCACAGTCCAGCCGCGGGGACTTTCTCCGGTTGGAGTGTGTGCACGTGGGCCCGGCAGGCGGTGCCCTTGGGAGGCTCCCCGCGGGAAAAGGTGGACCCCCGGGTTTAGAGACTAGGTAGCGTCTACACTAGGCTTCGGAGAGAACTCGTGGGAGGAGGGCGCGGGGCAGGCTGGAAAGTAGAAGGGACAGCCCGGGCTGGCGGTGAGGGTCAGGACCCGACGGAGCGGGCTGCGTGGCCCAGGGCACCGGGAGTGAAGCAGTTAGGCTTGTTGGGGTGGACAGTTGCCTGGGGAGACAGAACACTCAAGAGCCACTTCTTTCCCCCTCTCCAGCCTCCTCTTGGGAGCTGAAGTCACAACCCCAGCGAGTCCTCTCCTCCCACGCTCCCTCGTCCTTCAGCTGCGGGAACCCGAGGCACAGAGGGCCCAGACGATCCTGGACGATGAAGAAATAGCGTTGGGACCCTTGGAAAATGAGGCCGACGCCCCTGCTGCAGCTGGCGCTGCTTCTCGCCCTGCCCAGGACCCTGGGGGCGGAAAGGTGTCCGTCTCCCCCCTGCGAGTGTCACCGGGAGGAGGACTTCAGAGTCACCTGCAAGGATATCCACCGAATCCCCAGCCTACCGCCCAGCACGCAGACGCTGTGAGTACCTGGGAGAGGAGGGGGGAGGACCGAGAGGTCAAGGGCAGCTGCAAAGGTGGACAGAACTGGTCAGAGAAGCTTGCGAACAAGCCAAACGCGCGCGCGCGCGCGCGCGCGCGCGTGTGTGTGTGTGTGTGTGTGTGTGCGCGCGCGCGCGCGCGCGCAACGAGTAAGAACTCAGTGGCCCAGATTTGAGATTGCTGACACCCTCGTTACTCACACACAGGAAANCCAAGGGCAGCTGCAAAAGTGGACAGAACTGCCCAGAGAAGCTTGCGAACAAGCCAAACGTGTGTGTGTGTGTGTGTGTGTGTGTGTGTGTGTGTGTGTGTGTGCGCGCGCGCGCGCGCAACAAGTAAGAACTCAGTGGCCCAGATTTGAGATTGCTGACACCCTCGTTACTCACACACAGGAAAAGGTAACAAAACTTTGGTACAGGGTGAACGTGAGAGTTGTCCTTTCTGAAGAGCTGCTGTTTTTCACTTTGCCTAGGCCTGGCTGACTCTGACTTGCATTTGAGATATTAACACTTAAGAGCAACTCAAGAATTGACCTCTAACACAGAGCTGGAGCAAAAGCTTGTTGAATGAATAAATGAACAAATGAATGTGCTAGTCTCAGACTGTCCTTTGCGTGATGGGGAGAAAAGAAGGCCAGAGACACCACTTCTTCCGAGATCGCTTTAAAGGGGGCAGAATTTCAAGTCATGGAAGGGAAATGGCTCTGACCATGGATGGGAACTTGGAGTGATCCTGTTTATTGTTTGCCCAATGTTGAGGAGAAAGGGTAATGCTGGAGGAAGAGCAATGGACTGGGAGTCAGGAAACCTGCATTCTCTTGATCCCTCTCTCACCAACCGTGAAATTCGGTGAGATCATTTATGTGGAAAAGCCCAAGGTTCTTTCTGGGTTAAAGAGAGGGTTCAGTGAGGTGTGTTCTGATGTCTTTGATGCAAGTGAGGGGATCCACTGGGTCAGAGAGAGTAAGAACTAGTGGGAAGACATAGAAAACAATGGGAGTGGGGGGCAGGGGAGGGATGGAGGAATGAAGTTATCCTGACATAGGAAAGAGAAATTGATGAAAAGTGTGGGTGAAAGGGCATGCGGATTTAGACAATGGCCACAGCCATTTGCAACAGCAGCAAAGTGCCTTTCAAATCTTTGGGGGGCAGTAGAACTCTTTTGACAAAGGAAAGCTTCTGAGAGAAGTCAAGTATGTGAAACTAACAATTCCATTGTGCTTATTCCTGTCCTTAGCACTTTATACAAACTCACCCACTGACTCCTCACAAAATCCAACTGAGTAGATAATTTTACTATTCTCATTTTATAGATGGGGAAACTGAGGCCCAAAAAGTGAGGCAATTTGTTCAGTTTATAATGCAATTTATAATTCGTGGTGCCAAGGTTTGAAATAGCACAGAGCTGCACTCTGAAACCCCCTGCTCTCAGATGAAGGCAGGTCTCACCCAGCTTTTCCCCGGTATGGCCATGAGAAAAAAAGAAAGAAGAAAGGAGAGAAAAATGTAAGAACTCAAAAGAGTAGGAGGTTAGGGGGAGGAAAGAAAAAAAGAACGGAAAGAAGCAGGGAAGGGAAAAAGAGAGGATGGAGGGAAGGAGAGAGGAAAAGAAAGAAGATATGTAGGTTATAGAGGGCGTTTCCTGCTGAAACAAACCAGACCTTTGTCATTAACAACCTGTTCTGGGTGGTAACCACTTTTCTGAAACTCAGTGCTGTGTCACCACTGCCTAGTTGTTTTACAAACTATTATGGTGCTAAGAGCATTTCTTCCTAAGCCTTATCTTCTATCCTTGTAGTATGGTGCTGAAAGGTAAACAGATTGTCCCTTTCTGTGTTATGCATACACTTGCCACGTGGTTTGGTAAATGGATGGGAGAGAGTTACACTCTTTGTGGCTCTCACTGAAACAGTGGTTCTGAATCTTCTTTACTTCCCCCCTCTCCAAGAGGGTATGATTCAGTCTTATTATAACAGTGGTTCTGACTAGGTAGGAAGTAAGGGAGAACTGCTATTCCTACGCCCCAGTGGAACATTCTAGAATCTTGGATATACAGGTAGTTTGAAAAAAAAATTGCTCCTCCTAATTGCGAGTTACTCATTTAAAGGAAATTAAATTAAGCCATCAGAATAAAACTAAAAATTTAAATGTTGGCATATAATAATAGATCATATTACCTCAAAACTAAGGATAGCAAGATAGACCCATTACCTTCATTCAGAGATCTATCGTTTGCTACCTGCGTGCACAAGAGGACCATCCCTTCTCTGAATGAGGAGGAGGGTGGGGTTGGACAGTCGTTCTGGATTTATGTGGATTCTTCCTCAAGAAGGTGCTGCCTTGCCTTGTCTTGTCCTTTGACCTTCCCGCTTTCAGGCTAATGATGGTGGCGTTCACTACCTCCACCCCCTCCCATTCACTCCAACTCCAGGGGAGTGATGGTTTCTCCATCACATACTTGTTCCTTCAGAAATGTTTCTGAAGGAGCCACTGTGGCTATTATTGTTTTCAGGTTCTGGATTTTGCTTCCATTCTTTGCATTTTGCATCTGTGGCTCTAGTTGATGGATCGGCCCAGTTTTTTTCTAAACTGAAGATACTCATCATCTTCAGGATTTTTTGCCCTGTGTTCTACCTGTTTTATTATTCACTCATTATTGTTAAGTGGCTCACTTTTGTAACTGAAAGAAATTTATGTAGAAAGCTTATATCATGACAATAAATGGGAAATCAGCATGACTTGCTGTACAAAGGAAGTAATCCAGAAAGCTAAATACATTGAAAACACAAATGTAATTATATTCTAGCTCATGACTATTACCTGTGAATGCTCTAAGCCTGAGGCTGACTTTCTTTTGTTAAAAGGGAAGAGTGATAAGTGTTAGAGAAATATTAGGGGCGCCTGGGTGGCTCAGGTGGTTGGGCCTCTGTCTTCAGCGCAGGTCATGATCCCAAGGGCCTCGGACTGAGCCCTGCGTCGGGCTCCCTGCTCAGTATGGAGCCTGCTTCTCCCTCTCCCACTGCCATTCCCTCTGCTTGTGCTCTCAGTCTGTTTCTCTCTCTGTCAAAATAAATAAAATCTGTAAAAAAAAAAAAGAAAGAAAGAAATAGTAAAGAGATACCAATTAAACTTGTTGTCCTTGGTGGTATCAGAAGAATTGAAAAATCATGGAAAAGCGAATCACTTTTTCACTGTGTGATTCAATATTGTTTCATGCCATGTGGGCATTCCACCTAAAATAATCTCATGTCATACCTGTTTTCATACTTAGGGAAATGTGGATTCATCCCCTATTTCACAACTGTTTTAGTCACAATCAGTAGTCATAAAGTGAATAACATTTGATTTCCAACCTAAAGAGAAGCCCTCTGCTTTAGCCCCCACATGCTTGCCAGAGACAGCCCAATATTCTGTGTCTCCAAGATGACATCACTTCATGCCTGTAGACTCCATGATTTATTCTCTTTTCATCCTCTGTGTGATGGTTTTGACAGAAAGTAACAGAAAACCCACTCTGTCTGACTTAAGGAGGGAATAAATGTTCTGAAAAGATAACATGTAATTTACAGAATCAGTGTAGATCCAGGCCTTCAAAAGAAGCCAGGACCCAGGGCAGGCAGGGAGTTGGAGCCATAGCCAACCATCTGGTTGGAACAACTCCATAGACAACACCACAACCACAGCCACTGGACATCTGTGGTGCTGGGCACCTGAATCTGTGGCCACTGGACTGTCTGTGTGCTGCCTTCGGTAATTTCTCGACTGTTCCTGCCACTTTGAATCACCAGCCAGAAAGGGATATGCTAGATGGCAGCTGCTGATTGTCTGCCATAGGTTACCTACCATGTCCTAGCTCTGGGGGCGGGGGGCAGGAGGTCCCTTTTCCCACTAGACTTGTGGTGTCTAGAGTGGGAGGTGAAGAACTGGGTCCTTCTAACAGCACACACTCACAATGGGGAATTTCCCACCCAAGAGGGGCTACATGCCCTCAACATTGCTCATCACTTCCTTCATCCTGCAAATATTTATTAAGCGCTGGCTATGTTCCAGACACCGTGCTAATGCTCTAGATTTGGTCGAGAATAACATCGACATCTCCCTGTCCTCAGGGATCTTACAGTCTAACGTAGAAGCTGAATATTAATCAAATAATCACAGAAACATAAAATTGTGTAAATATGGTGAGAGTATACTTGATGGGCATAGGGGTGGGAACTGACTTAAACTTGGGTTCAGGGAAGGCTTTGAGCTACATCCTGAACCCGTAGGATTTGGGCGTAGGGAGTTGCAGGTGAGTGGAGGGTGACAAAGTGGTGTTCCAGCGGATGGAACTGCTCATTTGAAGAGCTTTGAAGAATTCCCACCTGAACAGGGGAAAGAGTTGGATTTATTCATTTGGGTTTTTTTTTAAGATTTTATTTATTTATTTGACACACAGAGAGAGATCACAAGTAGGCAGAGAGGCAGGCAGAGAGACAGGGAGAGGAGGAAGCAGGCTCCCTGCTGAGCAGAGAGCCCGATGCGGGCCCGATCCCAGGATGCTGAGATCATGACCTGAGCCGAAAGCAGAGGCTTTAACCCACTGAGCCACCCAGGTGCCCGGNTCAGCGGGGAGCCTGCTTCCCCCTCTCTCTCTGCCTGCCTCTCTGCCTCCTTGTGATCTCTCTCCCTCTGTGAAATAAATAAATAAAATCTTTAAAAAAAAAAAAATATGTTACTACTTTCTTTGTAACACAATACAGGTCAAGGTGAATTCTTACTTTGGTGGGGGCAGCTTTTGTGCCAAAAAAAAAAAAATGACTTATTGGGGGTAACTGGTTTAAAAAACAAATATTTGATTCATTAAAGTAGTGAATGTAAAGACTAGTTCTTTTTTCAGTTTTCCATGTATTTATTATTTTATTTGAAATTTAATTAATGATAATAATTGCTTCAAGGAAGACTTTATAATGTAATAATATTTTAATAAATAATTTAATAAAATAATAGATAGTTTAAGTACAAACTTAGTATATTTTCTTTTAAAGCCGTTGAGTGTGCTTTCCAAGTACTTAGAAATTTCTAGAAAATCTATTAAATTAAGCTTTGCAAGTACCAGGAATCCTAAGTTTTTTAGATATCCCAGTGCTAATTATAGGGACAGGAGAGTAAAGTGAAGAGTACTCTTTCTGGAGTAAGATTATCTTGGTTGAATGCCTTGCTCTACCTAGACATTCCTAGGTAGAGCATATTTCCTAGGCATGCTTTCGAGAATGTAGAGAAGGGAAAACTATTTTGCCTTCTATCCTTCTAAATTCTTGGCCAGGACCCCTGGTAATAAGAACAACAAAAAAGATTAACAAGAGAAAAGCAGACAGATGTATTTAATATAAGTTTTGTGTGGCATGGAATGAGGACCCAAAGGTCCTGATCAGGAAATGAAGACCTAAGGATGTGATTAAACCTGAGTGTTTTTACATCAGGTTTGATAAAGAGTGGGAAGTCATGGAATAATGCGATAGGGCAAGCAGAGTGGATGAGCTAAGTGTAGAAAACTGGGAGACACAACAAGTTTTTTCCCTTCAGATTCCTCTTGTCTTCCTTTTGTATTTTAGAAAAGGATGCTCCTTTCCTGTAAGTTTAGGGAAGTCACCCCTCCTGAGAAGGTCTTACGCTGTGCTCTGTGGGAAGGTCAGACAGTCATCTGCACCTGCTAGTTCTCAGAGTCCCCCATGTTAAAATATTCAATACGCCGAGGTGCCATGTTTTGGGAGAGCATGTTCTGGACGCCATCAGGAACATTACCTACTTCCTCTGTACCTAAGTTTCTTCATCTGTAAAATAAGGATAATAATAGCATCTGCCTCATTCAATTGCTGGGAGGTATAAATGAGTTCATGGTTAAATGATAATTTTCAAGGAAAGGTAAAGTCATGATTCTCTTACAGCGATAAGTTGAACACATTAAAGATTTTATTTAACTCTGAGTGTCTTAGTTTCCTAAGGTTGCCGTAATAGTTGTGGTACTCTAGTCTGAAATCAAGGTGCTGACAAGGCTTTGTTAACCTCACACACTCAAGACAAGAATCCTTCCTTGTCACTTCCTGGCTTCTGATGACTACCATCTTTGGTTTTCCTTGGCTTGTAGCAGCGTCACTTCAGTCTCTGTCTCTTTATTTACATGGCCTTCTCCATGTGTCTGGGTCTCCGTGTGTCCTCCCCTCTTCTTATAAGGATACCACTCATTGGGTGTAGGGCACGCCTTAATCGAGGATGATTTCTACTTAACTAATGACACCTACAAAGACCCTATTTCCAAATAAGGTCACATTCTGAGGTCCAGGTGGATGTGATTTGGGGGAGACCCTATTCAATCCTCTATAGTGAAGAAATCGGTAAAATGTTACAATTATGTTTAAGAAGAATCCACAAAATGGACATTTATAGTTGAGGAATATTGAAGTGAATGTTCTAATGGAGGCAAAAGTAACTTCTTTCATGGTCAGGGGGTGGGGTGGAGTCACTTGAATCTCTTCCAGACAGGACAGAATTTGCCATGTCTGTAGACAAAATTAATTTGCATCGCTATCAATTATCTATAATCTACAGAATTGTAGAAGATTTCTCATAGAATCAGACTCAGAATTTTGGAAGAGTATGCTCTAGTCAATGCATAATTTTCACTGAAGCATGATTTTTCCCCCTATAGTACATATGAAATGCTTAGAACAGTTACCAGGTGCCAGTAAACACTCCACAAATAAACTCAGTAAAAAATAATTTCCTTTTCAACTTAAATCACAAGTCAAAATAAATTACTCAGGTGCCTGGGTGGCTCAGCGGGTTAAAGCCTCTGCCTTTGGCTCAGGTCATGATCTCAGGGTCCTGGGATCAAGGCCCGCTTCAGGCTCCCTGCTCAGCGGGGAGTCTGCTTCCTCCTCTCTCTCTCTGCCTGCCTCTCTGCCTACTTGTGACCTCTCTCTCTCTGTCAAATAAATAAATAAAAAATCTTAAAAAAATAAATTACTCAATTATACATTTTAAATTGAAATTGTAAGGCCAATCTATTAGCTATTCCAATAGGCCAAGTTTAAATAACACAAATACTCAAAATACCAAATATATATTGACTGTTCTGTTTTTTTTTAAAATATATAAATATTTATTTATTTTAGAGAGGAGGGGAGGGTCAGTGGAATAGGGAGAGAGAGAATCTCCAGCAGCCTCCTTGCTGAGCATGGAGCCCAATCCAGGGCTCCATTTCACCACCCTGAGATCATGACCTAAGCAGAAATCAAGAGTCACGGACACTTAACCAACTAAGCCACCCAGGCAACCCTACTGAGTATTCTTAAACTCATCACAATTTAATATTATGGGTCTGATTTAGATTTTCATTTCTATTTTTAATTCTAAATTTTCCCAAGCCAAAAGATGTTTCTTCATTAAGCAAGCCAGGCTCTCCCCCACCGCTTATGAACTCCAGTTCTTGACGGTACCATCCATTGGCTTCCTAGGTTCTTTGTAGTTGGGGTTGCCCTATCTAAAAGGAGTTTCCTCTTACACCTGTTATCCAGATGTAATTAATAGCATTCCTTTCACCCTCAAACCTGTCTCAAATTGGAGGATAAATTACTAATAGGTCTTTCTAATAGACCATTGAGTCCAGAGGCCCATGGGACATGCTGGAACATCCTGAGACTTGTTTATTGTCATCATAACTGGGAGTCAATAACTTAAACAGGGGTTGGTCTCTTGGTATCACCTCAAAATCTGCAACCCCCACATAGATGGTAGTGAACTTCCTTCAGAGTGTCAGCTGAATTTTGCATTTCTTTGCCTCTCTTAAAATAGCTGTGTCTTCCTTTCTGACTTATTCCAGGAGCCACCTAGCAGGTCTCCTTCTTCACCCTTACTGGACCTCCACAGGCTGGTCTTCACACAGCAGACAGAGAGATCTTTTAAGATGTATGTCAGGTCATGTCCCTCCTTTGCTCAGAACCTTCCAACAGGCTTCCTAGTTATCTCAAGAAAAAAACCAGAGTATTTACAGAGGCCCCAGAAGCTCTACATGATTCAGACCTTCTTTTTTTTCTTTTTATTTTTTATTACTCTCACTCATAATTCAGCTTTTTAAAAAAAAGATTTTATTTATTTATTTGAGAGATAGAGAGTGAGCACAAGTAGGCAGAGCGTCAGGCAGAGGGAGAGGGAGAAGCAGGAGAGCCCGACGGGGGGCTCGATCCCAGGATTCTGGGATCATGACCTGAGCTGAAGGCAGCTGCTTAACCAACTGAGCCACCCAGGTGCCCCCATAATTCAGTTTTTACTCCATTGGCCTCCTTGTTGTTCCTCATGTTCATCAGGCTTCCCACATTCGGTTCTTATCCCTGCCTCAAACCTTATTTTCCCAGATGTTCCCATGGCTGATCCTCTTACCTCCTTCAGGTTTTTGTTCAAATATTACTTTCTCAGTAAGGCTTTCATAATCACTCTATTTCAAGGTTAGCATTCCTGGGGCATCTGGGTGGCTCAGTCAGTTAAATGCCTGTCAGCTCAGGTCATGATCCCAGGGTCCTGGGCTCAAGCCCCACGGTTGGGCTCCTTAAAATCAGGCTCCCTGATCAGCAGGGAGACTGCTTCTCTCTCTCCCTTTGCCCCACCACTGCCCCCACCACTCATTCTCTCTCTCAAATAAATAAAATCTTTTAAAAAACAAAAGAAAAATAAAATTTATCACTTCTGCTTTAAAAACAAATCCATAGAGCTTGGCACCTTTTCATATATGACCTAATTTGTTTGTTTTTGTATTTTGTATTTATGTCTTCCCCACAGGGCAAGATTTTTGTTTTGGTTTGATTTTGTTGTTTGCTTTGTTCAATGGTGTATCCTAAGTGCCCAGAAAGAGCCTGGCATATGATTAGTCACCAGTAAATATTTGTTCAATAAATGAATGCATTGATGAGGGTCTCCAGAGGCCCTTTTATATCATCCCATTGGGTTCTTCAGACCCTTTCATTCTTTTTCAAAGTCCTTGAGTTTTATTGCCCTGTTGAAGTAGATGAAATTCTACCTTTGTTTAATGTTTTTCCTGGCTACCTGAGACACTAGTAATTAAACTACCCTTCAGATTAAGATTCATTAACCAGAAGCTCATGGCCTTCCTTAGTTGGGAGTTCATGGCCAGTCCATAGTTGTCCTCCTGGAAATCTGATTAAATGAAAATTTGTAGACAAGGACATCAGGGCACTGCTGAGAGAATCTGTAACTTCCCTCAGATTATTAAAGGTGTCCTTGACAGCCCCCCAAATTAAGAAATTATTTTTTGGAATAATGTTACTTTTTTGTGTGAGAAGTATACATTGGTATTAACTTATCTTTTTATTTTATCACAAAGAACGCTAAAACATATATTTAAAAAAACAAATCCAAACTTCCTGACTTGAATGTGATATTTTTTTCTCCTGAATACAGTACTAGGATTGTTTTTTTATGCCTCACACTGAGCCTGTCCCATGAATAGGCTCTTCTTCTAGAAATTCATTAAACATGCCTCTTCTTCAAGTTAGTAATTTAAAAACAGATTTTACAAGTGTCTAATGCCTCATATCTGACATTAAATCCTTTCTAGCAACCTTATTTCTATTCTCACTGAATCTGTCTGATATGTTTAGTTATTCTTTCACCTTTCATTACTGCAATTAAAAATAATTGAAGGAAATTTTAAGTATTGGAAAAATGGTTCCATTTGTTCAGAGCTACAAATTAGATTTTAAAGTGTTCCATTTTGATGCCAGACTCTACTTACTTTGCTTCATTTCTGTATGAATCCTTAAGAATATGTAGGGTGTTCCAAAAATTTTAAAAGCAAATCCTTTTCTTAGAATTACAAACAAACATTTGTGATTTTTAAAGCATCCAATAAATGTTCTCTGACATGTAGTGACATGTAAATCCAACCTGAAGTTTTCTGGTACAGCCCTATTTAAAATATTTTGCCATCAGAACATTCCAGAAATTCAAATATTTTATCATCATTTTAACTAAACTTCCCACACCCCTTTTGCACCTGGAAAGAGCTCCTTGTGTCCCAGTTTTCCTTTCAAAAACACGATCTCTGTATTTATATGATACATGAAGCTTTTGGCTAACATTTTTGCAGGCATTAGCTTAATTTTACCCACACCCGAGTATTATCATAACTACTCAACTCCAGAGAGGGATTGAAATTGTCTTTTCTTATTGCCAGCTACTGTCACTTTATATTTTGTTATTCTAATCTTTTTATGAGCTGGGAAACTAGAAGGCTAACTTTAGGGAAAAGCTCTGTACACGACAATAAATAAAGGATCTAAAGGGAGGGCACAAATGAGGGGCCCCCTTTGTGGGCTTTGTGGCTGCTCTGTTTCCTTCTCAAAACCCTTTCCAATTATTTCTGAGTAGGCGGCCATGATCCAAAGATTTGTGATGACAGGAAATCTTATTCTAGACAGGTAGCGTTTAATTGTGGTTAGTGTTTGCTCCTTCTTTCTTCTTCTTTTTTTTTAACCAATATTTATTGATCACCTAATATATGCAAGTAATATTTTAGATATTGGAGAGATAAAATAAATGACTTCCTTGACCTTACATTCCAGCAGGGGGAAATAGCCAACAAAATTAGTAATAAAACATAGAATGTCAGATGGTGGTAAGTATAATGGAGAAAAACAAAGGAAGGGACAGGGAGAAGGCAGGCTGGGGGTTGCCTTTTAGATGGTCAGAGAAGGCCTCACTGAGAAAGTGACATTTGAGTAAGACCTGAAGGAGCCAAAAACATTAAGCTGGGCTGACATCTGGGCATCGGGGAAGAAAATTCTGAATAAATGCAAAGACCCAGAGTCAGGGCGGACATGGGAGGAGCATATTTAAATGACAAGGAGAGAAATGTGCCTGAATCAAGACAGGGTTGTAGGAAATGAGATCAGAGTACTTATGGGGAACCGAGAATTTGTACTTGTAGATCATTATAAGGCATTAAATATATAATAAATAAATATAAATATATAAATGTGAAAAGATATGTTATATATGTATTTTTTTTCTGAGTGAAGTAAGAAGCTATTAAGGATGTTGAGCCCTGCCCCCAAAATTGCATGAAGGGACCTACATTTTACTAGGAGCACCCAGGCTACTCTATTTGTTAATGAGATGAGAAATGATAAGAGCTCCAACCAGCTTACTACCAGAGAAGGTGGTGAGAAATGGTTGAGTCCTGGATTTATGATGAAGGCAAAGCCAACAGGATTTCCTCACAGAGTGTGTGGAGTCTGAGTGACAGAAAGGAGCTGGTAATGTCTCAGCCTGGATTCTCCAGAAAGCAGAGCGGGTGTGAGAATTCTTGCTGGGGAGGGTGATTCCAGGGAGGGGAACGGTGAGTTGGGGAAGTGAAGCAGGGAGGGAAGGAGAGTTTGCTGCTACTAGAGGCAAAGTGTTGCTGATCCCATGGGACCACCTGAGAATGACATACATCTTGGACCCTTGCTCTTTTATCCATGAGTTCTTGTCCACTCACCCTCACCCCATAGATCAGAGTGGTAACTCCACCACCCTTCCAGGATTCTTGCGCATGGTTGACGGAGTCCTGGATATTAACAGAAATACCCCCGGCTGGATGTGAGGAGAGCGTGAGGCAGGGCTGAGGTGCAGCTCTGTCAGGTTGCAGCTGGATGAAGCTAGTTGGCACTCACACAGATCTCTGGTGGCTGCAGCATGGCTAGAATAGGACAGGTAAGGCTGAGAGGATCTCAAGTGACATATTAAAAGGACTCTAATGTAGTTCGTCCTTTGAACCACTCAGATCTTCCCAAGCTTCTCATGATATCTGGCTCTCATATTAAAATATGGGACCTTCTGTTTTGTGAAAATAAGATGCCCTTATGTCTTTTCTGAGATAGAGGGGGACACAAGTCCAATCTACCACAAAGATCCCTCCAAAATGCAGTCTTTGCAAAGACATTAATACAAGAGGGCTTGCATAAGGAAATAAGTTAAAGTCTACTCTGCTGCAGCTGGTCCCAAGACTGTAATTGATAGTCATATCTCCCTTCAGCTCCAATTCTAGATTTCTTTTACCCTTGGCTTGACTTCAGCCAGTGATTGCCGAGTGGGAGGACCCAAACGTTCAATGGCAAGGGTTCTAAACCCTTGGTTGCCTTGCCCTTTATGAGCTATAGTTGCCCTCCTTCCCACTCACCATTGTCACTGGCCACAGAAGAACCCAGACATGGCCCAGTGATATCCCTGGGTTCTAGACATACTCCTCACTGCTGATGTACAGCAGCTACCCTAGCTTCTCATGGTTCTTTTAGTCCTATCAGTAGAGAAGCTCCTTTACTTGCCCATTCGTCCACAGTATCATGAGCCTAAATGACCAAGTGCTCATTATAACATCAGGCTCCCTGTGGAGGATGTAATCTTTCTACCCAGAAACTAGGACCTCTAATATGGCAGAAACGGAGACAGGAAGTTCAAATTCTGGGGCGCCTGGGCGGCTCAGTGGGTTAAAGCCTCTGCCTTCAGCTCAGCGGGGAGCCTGCTTCCCCCTCTCTCTGCCTGCCTCTCTGCCTGCTTGTGATCTTTCTCTCTCTCTGTCAAATAAATAAATAAAATCTTTTTTAAAAAAAGAAGTTCAGATTCTAAATATAGGTCACTGTGGTGATGGTGAGAAGGGCCAATCCTGCCAATACCCCCAGGTCCTATTCTAACTCCATGGATATTCTAGTGTGTATTGGCTATTCGTTCCGCCTGTATGCTTCACTGGTCAGATCCCTAACGCTGCAGGCTTTGTCCCCAGGTTGGAACCTTAGCTGAGCCTTTAATGGCATTCTGCCGTTCTATTAGGCAGTCTGTTTCTGCATGATTAGGAACATGGCAACATTAGTGGATACAATTGTCATGTGCCCTTTATTGCACCTTCTCTCCCAAGAAACGTGTCTCTGGGTTGAGTGTTGTGTTCTTACAGTGTGTGTAACTGTTGGTTCTTACAGTGCTGTGTAGGATCCCAGGCAATCTATAAGCCCTTGAATAGTGGCTCTAGTAGAGGCAAGGAGGTTAGAGAAGGCAAACCCACATCCAAAGTAATAGCTCTTTTTAAAACAAATTACTACTTTCGACAGTTAGAAAGGGTCCAGTGTAATCAAACTGCCACCAATTGACTGGCTATTCTCTTTGAGGAAATCTGCCTTGCAGTGTAGGGTCCTATTGCTGGTAGTTCGGTCATTCACAGGGGCAGTATCTTGATGAGATTTGATGAAAAGGAGCCTCTGCTGGGCTTCCATCCCTGTCACCATGGCCATTTCATTCACTCCCATTGCACCAGCCCTGGGAGACATCCACAGAATGAGTCACCTTGTCCACCTGGTTGTTGAGAGTCATCTCTGGGGTGACACTGAAAAAATCTCCTTAGAGGGATCATCCCTTTCGATCAGTGGATTTCTCCTTTCAGAGCTACTGAAGTTTTTCTTTCAAAAATCTGCATCATAAATTAATGAAATAGTTATTTTTTATGTAATTCAAACATAGTTCCAGAGTGAAAATTTTGCCATAACATTAATTTTTAGGTTTAAACTAATGCCTTGATGCCAGAATAATAAACTATAAACTATAATTACCAAAACCTCTAGTTCTTTAGAGTATTTGGATTTCTAAAAATTGCCATGATTATCTCCTATGAATTATTAATCTGTTACTTCTATTACATAATCACAGTTTGAGCTATAGTATGAATTAAGTGGGTTTTGTGTACTGCCTTAAAAATATGTCACTGTTGTGGGAGAGAGAGAGAGAGAGAGAGAGAGCACAAGCAGGGGGAGAGGCAGAGGGAGAGGGAGAAGTAGACTCCCCACTGAGCAGGGAGCCTGACGAGGGGCTTGATCCCAGGACACTGGGATCATGACCCAACCCAAAGGCAGATGCTTAACCAACTGAGCCACCCAGGCAACCCATGCTATGTGTTTTCATACATGGTATCTCTTTTGGAACTCACAATTGCTCTATTTGATTCTACTTGAGATGAGGAATCTGAGACCCAGAAATGTCATCTCTCTTATCTTTAATGTCACAGCCAGTAAATGAAAGAGTATTCAAACTCAGATCCCATAGCTCCAGATCCAAGGCTCTCTCTACTTTAGTAGCTATCTTCCTAAACCTGATCTCTTCTCCTCCTTTTTCTTCCTTTCCTTCCCTCCCCTTCCCCAACTGATGTGAAATTCATACAGTGTACCATTCAGTGGCATTTAGTACATTCACAGTGTTGTAGAACCATCACCTCTTGTTCCAAACTAATTTCATCATCTCTAAAGGAGATCTGTACTAATTAACCAATCACTCCCCATTCTCCCTCTCTCCATAGCCCCTGGCAACCACTAATCTGCTTTCTGTCTTCATGGATTTACCTACTCTGGACATTTTATATAAATGGAATAGCAACAGAGTGACCTGTGTTCCTGGCTCCTTACACGTAGCGTAATGTTTTCATGTTTCATGCACATTGCAGAAATAGAGAGCATGTGGGCCATCAGACAAGTGGTCCAATGGGAAAAGAGATGTAAATAGGCCAAGCTCTATGTGCTTTCAGGACATTTCAAGCAGGTTCATTTCTAGCACCCTCCTGTAGAGAGCAGTTCCACTTCATGTCCAAATGCCTTACACCTTATATATAATCATTGGAATGCCAAAAATGCTTATAGTTTTTCTCAGAGGCTTAGAACTATAAAACTACCTTCCCATGTCAAAAGATTTTGAGAGTACCCATCTTATGAAGGAGAGCGTTTCTAGCCAGCTGGCTGAACAACACAATGTGCTTATCCCTTCTTGATGCTGTGGCAATCTTAGTCAACGCTTCTAGAAAGAGGTGACTTAATAGCAATGTAGGAGCTTTTTTTCCATAACTCTTTAACCCTTTTAAGAGCCAACACTTATGAAAAGGGCTTTTCTCTATTACAGGTGAGTTGCAGAACTCAAACAATATCCCATTTGTAATGGTGTTTATTATAACAGTATTAGCTTCTATATCTTATAGATCCATTTAACAATTTAACCAAAGTGCCAATAAAGAAAAGTTGCTAAGAACAACAACAAAAAAAGTTAAAATGAGAAAAAAATAGATTATTCTTCCCCTGAGGCTTCCTGGAGCTTACTTCTCAGCTATTTCTTCCCAACCTACTCTGGAACTTGGAGATAGAAGTGAGTGGCCAAATACTAGCTCTCCACCAACTCACTGTGTGGGAGAATCTGTTTGCTCAACTCACAGGATGAACAAACAAATAAGATCTGTTTTGCCCACATCATGGAGTAGTCGTGAGGATTACGTGAGGTTATGCTACTAGCTTGTACGTGGAATACCTGGTAAACCAGAATAAAGCCTGGTCAAAGGTAACTAGGATCACAAATGCAGTAGTGGTCTGAGCACTTGGGAGACCTGGTCTGATTTAACCCTCAGTGTGGGTATTATATTGATTTGGAGAAGGCACGCTTCCAACAGGGACCATTCAGCAGCTGTTTGGCTTGAGAATTGCACAGCTCTTAAGACCAAACACTTGTCCACTGTGCAAAAAGCACATTTTAAATCTTTGTAAACTTGCTTATCTTCTTCCAGAGATGTGCATCCCTGGGGAGTTCCTGTCAGTAGGGTAAAGTGACTGAAATTCTAGCTTGGTGGGGCGGGGGATCTCTATCCCAGTAGGGCCCATAAATCTGAAAGGGTCTATCTGTTCTATGTCAGAGTTTGGATTTCCAAACTCTCCAGATGCCCCCATTTAATGCTTGGCTGGCCTTCTTATGTAGCATAACCAAGTTGCCATTTCACAATCATGCTCAATCCTTGGAAACTAAAACAACAAAGCCAGAAGCTCTGAAATGTGCGCTATGAAGCATGAAAGAACCTATTAAGGTTCTGTCTGATTCAGTTCTGTGTGACAATAGACGTTCTGATGTACTTACGAAAAATTCCTTTTACTCACAAGAAACTTGGCATTTTATAGAAAGTATGTATCTCATGACCAAGAAGACCCAGGGTGGCTTGGAGGGGCTGTGCTTTCTTTTTATATCATATCCAGTATCTTCATTTTCAATAGCAACAGAGGGAGGGGAAATATCTTGACTGAAGCTAAGTCAACTAAAGTCATGGTGAAAAGTAGAAGATGGGGAGAGCCTGGGTGGCTCTTTCAGTTAAGTGTCCAACACTTGATTTTGGCTCAGGTCATGATCTCAGGGTTGTGAAATCGAGTCGGGCATGGAGCCTGCTTAAGATTCTCTTGCTCCCTCTCCCTCCACCCCTCCCCTCCTAAAATTAAAAAAAAATTTAAGGAGAAGATGGAAATTTTCTACTTAATAGGGAAATTGTTGATGAGCATTTTAGCAAGGCACTTAAATCTTCCTGTGTCTCATCTTTTGTATCTGTGAAATGAAATTGTAGAATTGCTCTGTCCTACTTTGGAAACTGTTGCAAAGATCAAAGAAGTAATTGTTCAAGTGTACAAGGTGATCTTCCTTATTCAGGGATAGTCTTTCTTATTCAACAGGTAAGAATATGGGGGGTTATGCTTTATCGAATATTTGGGGGAACACAGATTTATCACACAGGGATTTTGAGAGAATTGGATTGAAAAACAAACAAAGCAACAAAAACAAAGCTATTTAAAATCATCTCCACTCATCCTTTTGTCCTTGGCTCTTCCAACAATGCAAGAGGACTCTCCTCCACCTGCATCCATTATCCCTGCTCTTCTCACCCCCTTCTTTGACTTTTCCCCTCTCTTTCCTCTCCCAGATTCTTTCCACTGTTGTCTAAACACACTCGGGTCTCTTCCTGCTAAAACAAAATTCCTCCATAGTTTTCACACCTTAGTCCATCTGCCACAGCTGCATCCGTACCTGTCTCCTTTCCTTTGCAGCTGAATGTTCATAAAGACTTTTCTCAAGTTGCTCTCTTGCTGTTTATACTTCCATTCACTCTTTAACTTACTGCAGTCTGGCTTCTGTTCCCATTACTCAGCTGAAAAGACTCTTGCCAAAGTCACTGACAAACTTTGTTGCAAAATCCAGCAAACATTTTTAGATCCTTTCCTGGATTGAACTGATGGTAGCTTTTGTAGTGATGACCACTTCTGTCTGATTCTCCCACATCGAACTCCTTGATTGCCTGGTGCCTCAAAGTGCATCTCTGATCAGCCCGGGAGGTAGGGCTGTTGTTGCACAATGAGGGCAGATACTGAGATATGAGCCAATTAGGAGTGCTGGCTGCACCCCTTGCATCTTCGCATCAGTGCATTCTTTTTTAAAATATTTTTTAAGTTGAGTGTAGTTCTTTTTTTATAGATATTATTTATTTGAGAGAGAGAGAGCACATGCGGGGAAGTGGCAGAGGAAGAGGGAGAAGCAGGCTCCCGCTGAGCAGGGAGCCCAACATGGGGCTTGATCCCAGGACCCTGGGATCATGAGCCGAGCCAAAGGCAGATGCTTAACCAACTGAGCCACCCAAGCGTCTCTTTAGTTCTTGAATTCAGTAAGGTTGCAGGATACAAAGTTAATACCCAGAAATTAGTAACATTTCTATGCACTAATAATGAAGTAGCAGAAAGAGAAATTAGGAAAGCAATTCCATTTACAATTGTACTTAAAAGAATAAAATACCTAGGAATAAACTTAACCAAGGAGGCAAAGGACCCATACTCTGAAAACTAAAAAACATTGATGAAATTGAAGATGACACAAACAAATGCAGAGATAGTCCATGCTCATGGACTGAAAGAATCAATATTGTTGTAATGTCCATACTACCCAAAGCCACCTACAGATTCAATGGAACTGCATTATCAAATAGGGGGCTCACCTCCATGGCTGCTGCAGCCCACCCCTTGTGCTATGATCTACTTCCCCACACATTTGGAAAGCAGAGCATCCAGGATTCCAATGGGTCAGTCTTGCTGCAGGAATTTAGAAGAGAGGCTAGGGGATGAACTCTGTCCCCTATTGCTGTAGTTGATGTAGGGCCACAACAGGGGCTTATGTCTCTCTCCACTGTCTACTCTAAATCCCCCTCATACTTGGTCAGATTTTACCTCTGCTGGTCTTGATGCCTTATCTGCTGGTATGATCCAAGCTCTTATTCCTGAGGGGTCTAAACCCATGGTAACCATACTCTTTGCAGGTGGGCATTGCTGGGATTGTTCATTTTAGTCATAATTGAACATGTGCTATGGCATGCGTAAGTAGATTACGTGAATTCCACATATATTTCTCTCTACTGTCATTGGGTCACACCAGACCTCTCTCTTCCCACTGATCAGGATCGGTTACTCTGCTCCAGATAGTAACTCCTCCTTTAGTCTACTGGTCCCTGGATATAAGAAGTCCAAAATACCCAGGTGGCAGTCATAGCTTCTAGTTCTCTGCAGAGCCTAGAATTGTAAGGATTGGAAACACAAAATCCCTCAGTGAGTCATTGGATATAAAGGCAACTGGGGCCACTCCTGCTTTTGCCCCTTGATTTCCAGACCTTCATATTCTTCCAAATGGATGCAACAACCAAACAGAGATTTGTGACTTAATATGTAACCTGCTTGATGATACACCACCATGGCAGAGTATTGCTTACAAGTTGTGCCATTGGGAGGCCATTCCGCTACTCTGTAAAACCAATTACTTCTGGATTATGTGGTACCTGATATGACCAGTGCACTTACCCATGACCATGAGCTTACCTCCCTGTCTCTTTCTCTGTGAAATAGGTCTCATGGTTAGTTTTTTTTTTTTTTTAAGATTTTATTTATTCACTTGACACAGAGAGAGAGAGATTACAAGTAGACAGAGAGGCAGACAGAGAGGGAGGAGAGAGGAGGAAGCAGGCTCCCTGCCGAGCAGAGAGCCCGATGTGGGCCTCGATCCCAGGACCCTGGGATCATGACCTGAGCCGAAGGCAGTGGCTTTAACCCACTGAGCCACCCAGGCGCCCAGGTCTCATGGTTAGATGCTATGTTATATGAGATTATATACCTGGATCACATACTTTGAAATCTCCCAGATAGTGGTGCTTGCCTGAGGTTATAGAGCTAGGAAAGGTGAATAGTTACCAAGAGTAACTACACTGAGTTCTGTTGCTAACTGGTTGGACTTGGTAGTAGATAGATAAGCCATGGTTGATGGGATCCTTGCTATTGACATCTAGTCTCCATTCTGTTAATGTGCCAACTGTGCTAACTCTGGGGTGGCCAGTGACAAAGACTAGCTACTCTTAACTGATCAAGTCATTTTGTCTTAGTTATTCAATGCTTATCCTATGGTGACTGCTTTATGGTGGTCATTAATAACTTACACAAATATCTTCATATTTCATGCCTACTCCCATGTATTCATCCTCATGCATCTAGCCCAGACTTTTTCTTCTACAATCTTCTAGCCTTTTTCTTCCCAGGCTGTGACCAGCTCACCAATCCATTTGCTTGTGAGTTCATATATATTCTTATCTTAGGCTACTTTTCAATGAAATCCACCCATTGGGAAGATTTTCCCTTGCTGCTGTTTTTCAAGGCCCCCTCCACATGCAGCTAATGTCCATTTTGGGTGGACATACTTAACCAACTTCTTTGCACCAAACCAAATGATCCACTAACCAAGCTCTGGTTTTAGTCTTTTTCCTTTAGCTCCTTATATGGGACATTCATACAGCCATAGCTGTGAGCCAAGGAAAGGACAGCGATATAATCCTAGTAGTTGACATGGAGGTCTAGGATACCAGCTCATACAGTTTATTCGTGCTTTGTAGTCCTGCTCACCTTTGATCCTTGATGTACTTTTCCATCTGATTAATTGCTCCTGAGTCTGCCTGATGTTATAACTTAGTGGGTTCTAGAAAACTCAGCTCATGATGGGCGGTTTAGGACGGATGGCCACTTGGCTTCCATAGTCAAATGTTCTGTCTCATTTGACTGAAGGCCCAGTAGCATACCAAGAATTGTTTTCCTGCACTGCAGATGTGTGGACTTTCTCCAGAACTCTGGGGAACTGCACTATGGGTCTCCTATGAAGGCTTACCTTAAACTCCATACCACTCTCTTTTTCCTCTGTTGACATCTCCAACACAATAGAGTTTACCATGTCATATAATCCAAGCTGGTGCACAGAGTCCTGCTCAGCCCCTACTCCAAGCTGGCAGACTTCCATGTCAACCGAAATATGGTCAGAGCAACCCTTGATCAGTATTCCACTGAATGAATAAACTATAATTTGACTATTTTCCTACCGAAAGATAAATAAAAGAATAACTGTGAGTCCTGAGATTGGTCTTAGCCTTTTCTGATTTCCCACTGACTAGATAACACCTTTCACATTTAGTTTTCAATTGTTTATTAGTTGTCTCAGCTTTTCATTATCTGTAGTAGCTTCAATACAACTTAATTGAAGTCAGCTGATTGCATGGACACATTGCTTTTCTTCAATTCCCTCATTCTTACCCCAACCTACCCTGACATGCATACTTTCCTAACCTAGAGCATGAATCATTGCTCTAAGAAAATGATTTTTCCTAGAAGAATGCAGCATTTTGTCTAATTTCCATAACTTTATCTTCCAGTTCACTGTTCTTCAGCTGACTACTCTTCTGTTTAAGCCATCCAGTATTACTGCAAGTATCATTTATTCCTGTTATATTTTATTGTGTTTTTTATATTTAATTTTTGTGGTTTTATTTATGTCTTTTATGTGCTGGATTAACTTAAACGAACTTTAGAGTCACTATGAAATTGTTCTATTTTCTGAAATTCTTAGGGACTTTAGTTTGCTAATTGTTGGGTCTACTGGCTCTTCCATGGTGAATTGTTACTTCTTAATTTGTAATTTTGGATTATGAGCTTATCTTCAGCATAACTATATCTTTGAGAATTTTGCACAGCCTGGGCTGAGAGCAGGAATCATGAGAAGCAACATTAAGGATATCAGCATTAGGGATTTCACCACTTAGGTGAAACGTATTTTATGTTACTAGCTCAGCTTGGGAGATGCCTCAAGCAGGGAGTAGTTTAAATACTACCCCAAACACCCAAGTCCATGGGTAGGAGCATGATTCCAGATTCTCAAGAATATTTTTTAAATACAGAAGATATACAAAGGATATATACAAGGGATATACAAACTTTGGTCAGGGGGAAGCTCTTTTCTGTCTCATATTTTCACTAAGTATGTAGCCTTTTCACATTATCAAGTTTATAGCAGTATCTTAATTCCACCTCTGCCTTTCACATGTGCCAAGGTCTGTTCTTCTGACCTGGTGTCAGCATTAAAAGCCAAGCTCCCAGGCTACTGAGTTTGGGGGAAACTTCCCCACTATAAACTTCCTGCTCTTAGAGCACTGACAAAGCTTACCATTCTGATTGCAATTGTCTCTGGATGCCTGGAAAGTTCTCTTCCTTCAGGGGAATTCAGCTATTCATGGAAAGAATTATGTCTTATCCAGAATTTATGGGTGGCCACAGTGGTGAGGCTTTTGGATTGGGCCAGACTCTAGAAAGTCTTCATCTTTCAGTTCCTAGATTATTGATTCTACAGATATTTATTTTTTCAGTAGCTATTGGGTATTGAAAACATTACATTAAGAAAAGGAGAAATAGATTCTATGTTATTAACTTTATGATATAAATTAGACATCAGTTTCTCCAGGAAGACTTTCTGGACTTTTCTCAAATCTAGATTACATAGACCTAATTTAGCACTGCATATTTCCTCATTCTATCAGACTATTTCAGTTGCATGTTTAAGTGTTTGCATCATCTTCTAAATTAGACTATAAGCTCTAAGATGGTAAAGAGTGTTCTCTCGATTAATGATTCCAAAGCACCTTGCAGGCCCAGCATATTGCAGGAATTAGGATGTAATTGTCGAGCACAGTTATTTTTGAAAGCACTTGAAAAATTTCAGTGTCATTATGAAAATACCATTATCAGTCTTTCTTTTTCCCAGTCATTCTTACATTATCCATCTTTCCTTTCTTTTACGTTCTTTCTTCTCTGCAAATAAATTTGCTCAAGCCTCCTTTATCCTTACAAACAGAGCAAAGCAAAACAATAATACCTCCCCTAGTACCTGACACTCTCTCAACATAGTATTTCTGTCTTCTTCAGTTAAGTACTACTCAACCCACCATACCTGCATCTGCAAATTCTCTTAAAAGCCAGGTAAAGCAGTCCTGGCTCTTCCCATTTGCCATTTCCAAAGTCATACTGGTCCTCTCTGAGGCAATATGCTGTAGCACTCTGGTGCTCTGCCTGCATTTTACGACTTCTGCCTGATTCCCTTACTTTCTGGTGACCCCCTGAAGCCTTTGCTTTCTCATTTCTGTGTGGGGACCTCAACCTTTGTTCAATCTTCTTGTATTCGTTTTGTTTTAAAAACTTCCCACACTCTTTAATTGACAGTACAGCTCACTGAAGGTTCCTCCACCAGGTCACTCAGCTGGAAGCTCTCTATTGTCTCCTCCTGGTAGCTGGCAGAACTGGCACTTCAATTAGCTTGTATTACCATTGCTAACCTTTTTGCTTGATGTAGTTACCCCTTAAGTTCTAGTCTCTTCTTTCACTCTCATATTCCTCACTGCCACTGTTTGTTCATTCCTTATCCTTTTTCAGATTGACTTTCCCCCCATCCTTCTGCCAAAACTTGCAGGGTCCATTGTTTCATGGATGCAAGGGTGTCTTTTATGATATTTAAAAATAGGAACATATTTATTCTAAGAATTGGAAACTCCATCTGACGTTCGCTACTTCAGGTGTTTTCAGTTTCGACTGCAGATTAAGATTCCCAGAAAAACTTATTAAAAATACTGGTTCCTGAGCAATCCCTGAAAATCCTTACAGAGTAGAGGTAAAAAGTAGAGGTCGAGGCTGGAAATCCTCATTTCAATTTATTTTTTCAGTTAGTAAAACATCCCATGGTAGAAATATAAACCATATATACTGGTGGGTAAATGCTAAAATGTAAGTCATTCAACCCTTTGGTTCCCTCCCCTAAGGCAACTACTATTAGTAGTTTCTGGAAGATCCATCAAAACACAAATTCCATGTTTTTAATACATGTTCCAACTGATTTTAATGCAGCTGTTCCATCGAATTTTGGAAGACTTTGATCTTGTCCAACCTCTCATCTTTCTTGACATTCTTTCTTCCCTTGATATCCTTTATGTTGATTGTCTAACATTTCTGATAGTCTTCACTTTTCTTGGTTCGTGTGTCTTACTTCTTCTGACTCCTAAACATGGGCATTCCCTCAGGTGTTCCCTTTGGTCTTCATTTCTGTCTTTATTTTCTTCCTTGACAATCCTTCCCAGTTCCACAAGTTACTTAGAAAATATACTCATACCTCAGTCTCTTACTCTAATATTTCAACTTAGTTATATTCCGAGATTTCTTCTACTATTTAGACATTTCTGTCTGGCTGTCTGGAAGGGCCTCAAGTTCAACATCAAAACAAATTTATTTTCTTATTGGGAAAACTGCTCATCCTTCTCTCTTTCCTATTATCCTTATAGTCTCTTATCATCCTTAATCCCTCCTCTTCCTATCCATTGTTATTGTACCTCTGAGATGTTTCACACTTTCATGCTCTGCAACTCAGTTTTATTTATGTTACAGAGTTTTGCACACTAGTTTCACTTCTAAGTGTTTCTCAGTCCTCAGGCCACTGCTCGCAGGCCTGTTAATAAATATCTTATTTATTTCTGTGTCTTATGCCCCTCACTCACTGCCTGGACCATAGTAAGTGTTCTAAAAATATGTTGAGTCAGAGAAAACATGATAAAGCTCAAACTCAATGTGGAACTGGGAACTTCCATGTTCTACTTTATCAGTCTCTTAAATTTAGATAGCTATCTACCCCTTACTTCAACCAGACTGAACTATTCACTGTTTTTCCTGAATGTGCATTATACTTTTCCTTTTGTATTCCTTTGTATCTGCTTCTCCTCATGCTTAAAATGCCCATCTGCCTCCTACCTGCCCATCAAACTTCCACAAATCCTTCAAGCCCATATACCTCCTTCTTCAAAAAAGCTTCCCAAGTCTCTAAAGCCCCAGTTACCACAGCACTGATTCAAAGAATACACCTGTCATACAGAACTGGTTAGAGTCTTCCTTCCCTTAGACTAAATTTATAAAATCACAGAATTTTAGATGTAGAAGGAACTTTTGAGGTTATCTAACACAACCTTGTGTTTTACAGCTAAGAGAACTGAGGCTCAAAGAGAATAAATATCTCACTCCGAATTAAATGTCAGCCAGGGACTAGCTGAGCCAGACCTGGAAACCAACTCTCCTGAATCCACTAGAGCTATACTGTCTATGCAAATGTTCTGTCTTCTCTTCTAAACTATTAGTGCCTAAGGTCAGAAATTGAACTCTGTTCAGCTTTGCTTCCTTTATCGTTCCTAATCTAGTGCCTTGCATACAGGAGGTTCACAAAATTATCCTGAATTGAAATGAACCCTTAAAGTGCTGGTTAGTAGATATTTTTAACCAACAGCCATCCTATTCTGGGTTCCCCAGATAATAGAGTCTAAAGCAGAGGTTACTTGCTGATATGAGAATGGGGAAAAGGAGAAGTAGGCAGGTATGGCCAGAAAGCAATGCACAGGTTGCTGCTTCATTCCCAGTGAGCCACAAGGAACCCAGTAGGTTCTGCACAGCCCTGTGGAGTATCTGTGCAAGGCTATTGGGAAAATCCACTCTTTAGGGCAGTTTATAAGAAAGAGCTTACCCACTCCCTCCCATTTCCTGTTTCCCATTGATCAGAGTTGCCCTCCCCACCGCCATTCCCACCCCACGCTTCCAGTTGTGACCTCTGGCCCTTCAAAGGCTCCTTGGAAAGTTGGATTCCATGCCCTATTGAAAGAAAGGCTCCTCATTTGAGTCAGAATAGATGCTCGTGATACACGTCTGACAAATATCCTTAAACCTCACCCTGTTCAGCCGTGACTTTGTTCGTTTTTGAAGTACACTGATGTTAGAAACAAAGTTGGTGGCAGTTTTCTTTAGACAGAGGCCTGGAACAGGAATAATTTTAAAATGTTTTATAAAAGTAAGCAGTGATGTTCATGAATAAGAAGATTGACATACAGACTGAACAAGGCCTGATTTTTCTCTGTTAAGAATAATTGGCAAATGCATTCATAGCTCTTAAAAATTAGTATTTTCTCATAGGATGTTACAATTCAAAATTAAAAGACCTATAAACCCTTCTTCCCATTAAATTACGCAATATAGTGCAAAACAATCCATCCTTTTAACCTGTCACTCTATCCTTGTATGTAACTCATACTTTTAATGAAAGTTGCTCACCAGGGCACATGACAAAAAAGACTTAAGTGTGGAGAAGAATTCTTTTTTTCAAACAAGTGGTTGTACCTACTTACAAAAAAGACTTGAGAGCTTGGACACACTCCAAGAGCCTCTGCATATTTTTCTTCAACAGAAGTTCCAGCCCAGACGTTCAATAACCCAGGTTTGTTTTCAAAGAGGGAATAAAGAAACAAATTTCATAAAGACGGGCCAAAATTTGAAAGCAATTAATGGTGACAGGTCCAAGGCTTTTACTTCATTTTATTATTAACATAACCGCTCTTTCCAGATTTTATTGTCAAATATTGGAGAAGAGGAGGGAAAAGGAGTCTAGTGATTGAAGAGAAAATTCAATAGAAAGGGGCACATAAAAGCCATGTTCAAAGCAGAAGAAGAATAACTAAAGATTCAGCGGACTGCTGGGGCGCACTGGAAAATTAGTGAATAACAACAGGTGACAAACAGGAGCCTAAAGAAGGTCTTCGCATGGATTTCAAACTCTGAGAAGGATATTATAGACCCAGATCAGCTGACATTATAGGTGGAGAAGTTGCTTTAAATAATTTACACCAACCAACCTGGAGAGATTGCATCCCTAGGTGCTAAAGCGCTTTAGTTGTAAATCTGAGGACACTATGTACAATTTCTGGGGACTCTTAGAAAATAAGCACTGAATCAGAGAAATAAGATCACTTTGTCCTGGTTTTCTGAAAAAGGAGAAAAGATACTTCTTATTTGCTGGGTCACTTAACTGCTCTGAACCTCTGGTTCTTCTGTAAATTGATGACTATTTGCTAGCCCTATTGTTTTGAGAATTAAATCCATCAGAATCTATCAGAATTGAGAATTAAATAAGATATGCAAGTTAATCACAAATTCTAAATCCATATAAAAATACTACCAATTTTTGAAATATCTTCCTTCTTTGCATATTTATTGCACTTTACACATGCCTCTGTTACAGAATGTAACATGTTGCATGATGGAAATGATGTCCGGTTTTCTAACTGGAATGTGAGATACTCAAGAGGCCGTGACTTATTTTTTTTTTGTATGAACTCACAACCCAAAACATTGTTTAGCATTTAATAGGGGCTTAGTAAGTTTTTGTCAAATGAGGCAACATTAAAAAATAATCTCAGTAGGCTGTACTGTAAGTCAAAATGCACAGGATGATATTTGAGATCAATGTCAACCCTACGCTTAAGTCTAAAAAATATTTGCACAGTTACTGGGGGTAACTGTAAAAGCCAACTGGTGAAGTCCAAGCCCAGAGTTCACAGTAAAAACCCCTGGGAGCTGTAGTCAACTATAAGAAGAGCCAAGAGACAGATGAAATTTCCAATAATATTAATATTAATTTTGTCAATAGTACATGGCATCCAAATCAAGAGAATGTTAATATCATGCATTCAGTACAAGTTGAATCATATTTTAAAAGGGAATTGACGAACTAGAGTAAATTCAGGTCACTGCTATTTAAGAGGGTATATTACAGAGTTGTAAGAGCCGAGGTAGGGCCCAAGGGAAGAGAAAAGTAAGATAGACTTGAGCTGTCTTCAGATATTTAAATGCTATCTAGTGTTGCCCCTGCAAGCAAAACTTAGGTCCCCCAAAATTGTAATTCCAAACTGCGTTGTCACAATGTCAAATTTAGATGCACTACAAGAAGGAATGTACTAACAGTTCTTTATCAATGGAATGAACTCTTCTATGAGATGGAGAGACTGCCAGGGATTCAGCCTGTGCCTGAATGTCTATGGTTTAGATATTTCTTGTGCTTCTATCCAAGCCTAGCATAGTGGTGAGCTCACAATCCATAGTCCCCAAAAACTTTTCACAGACTGATGCCAATGAAAATAATCATATTTAACTATGAGTATGTGTCTACTCTGCCCAGTAGAGTATAGAAGTGGGTCAGTCATTTAGAGTAGTGATCTTCAGATCTAATTCTTTGTGTATTCCTATCAGTAAAATTTTTAAACATGTACTCCGAATATTTACGTTCATTTCTATATTCATTCCATGCTATGCAACTGTACTAATCAGTACAGTGTTTAAGACACATATAATATAAAGGTGGTGTGAGATAAAGAAAAAGAAATGATAATGTGTTTTCTTTTTTTTTTTTTTTTGATATAGCTCCATTCAGCCAAACCACTTTGCAGAACACTGGTGGACAATTGAGGAGCTTAATTTACCTCTGTCTCAAATACTTAGATATTTTAGACCCTTCCTGGTGTTAATTATCTGCAAATTAATCTGAAAGTTTTCCATTCCCCTCTTCTCATGTAGACAAAACTAGTTAGGTGGGGTGCTTTTGCTTTTGTTTTTTGAAGAAGGTTAAGTGACTTTTCTGGAATTTCTGTATGTTTTTCATAAGCCTTAAAAAATAGTTGTAAAAGTCAGTTTCCTGTTTTTGATCCATGTTTTTGATCCAGTTTTTCTAATCTTATGTCTCAAAACAGGTGTGTTTCTTTATAAATATAGTACATTTTTCAAAATTGTAACTGCGTGGTGATCTGTTGAGATGAGAAATTCAAATTAATTACATCAGCAGGAACTGAATTGCTAATTCTTCCTCCTTTCTGTCAAACTTTCAGTTGAATCCCAAAGTCCCAACATAAACCCAGCAGCTTTGTGTGAATTTTTAGATGCTTTCTGCTTCACCAGTATCTCCTCCCTTTCCTGGAAGATTTGAACTATTTTAAATGAATTGTTATGCAATATAATGTTACACATTCCCATGATTCTTCTTTATTCTTAGAAACTTTCTTCTATGACCTAGTGAGTGACTATAATTTGTTTATTACAAAATCTGTGAATCACGTTGCTCTGTCTTGAACCAGCAGAGGCAGCGCCAAGAGACAAACAGATTTCATCTGAGGAGTTTACTTCCAGTTACCTCAGGGGCCCAGAAAACCTCCCCATTCAGACTTGGTCTTCGTTGAGAAGCAGTGTTGTCCTAATGATTGGGAAAACCCAGGTGTTAAGCAATGGCACTGCTAAGAACCCAATCTCTTGCCTAAGGTTTCTTGGAATTCCTGTAGCAGTAGAAGGGGGAAAGTCTTTTGTACTATTCCCTCCTTGGGCCTCCAGGGGCTACAGTTTTCTGAAATCCTAAAGAAATAGACCCTATGGAGTGAGGCGGGTGAGGTGGTATGATGAAAAGAGAAAAAAAGTTTCTTCTTGTCTAGCTTCCACTTATCAAATGCATTTTTCCCAGAGCCAATATAGGACAAAACACTGGTTTACTGAGTTTCTCACTGCTCTGCTCTCTGGTTCCCCTGACAACAAATCAGTAAGCTACTGAACATCAGTTTCTTCGATTGTAAAGAAGACATAATATGATAATGGTGCTACTATTACTATCCATTTGGTAATTCTGTCTCCTGCACTTAATCTCATTTAATCCTCATGTCCACCCTATAAGCAAGTTTTATTGTTCCCATTTTACAGATGAGGAAACTGAGGTTTAGTGAGATTCATAATGCAGACAAGGGTCGTGGTGCTAGAAAGGAGTGGCCCTGGAACTTGAATGAAAACTGCCTCCAGAGCCCCATGCTCTACACCTCTACTGGGAATAAGAGTAATACCATATCTTTGGGTAAATACCCACTGGCATGGTGGCTGGATCGTTGTGTAGTTCTATTTTTAACTTTTTGAGGAACCTGTATACTGTTTTCCCCAGTGGCTGCACCTGTTTGCATTCCCACCAACAGTGTACAAGGGTTCCTTTTTCTCCACATCATTACCAACCCCTGTTGTTTCTTGTGTTGTTGATTTTAGCCATTCTGACAGGTATGAAGTGGTATCTCATTATGGTTTTGATTTGCATTTCTCTGATGATGAGTGGTGTTGAGCATCTTTGTCATGTGTCTATTGGCCATCTGTATGTCTTCTTTGGAGAAATGTCTTCTGCCTATTTTTGAATTGGGTTATTTTCTATATTATACACCTGAAACTAATATAATGCTGCTTGTTATCTAACTGGAATTATAATTAAAACTTAAAAAAAAGCAATACCATTTCACAGTTACACCTTACAAAGCACTTTGATCTTTATTATCCCCACCAGAATAATTCCATGAGGTAAATAGGAGACATATTAACATTTGCTCCTCCCTATCCCTCTCTACCTCTTTAGCCTCCATTAAAAAAAAATTAGGGAAACCAAAGCTCAGAAAATGCAAAGGATTTTTCTAAGGTCACATGGGTAGTAAATGCAGTTGGGACTGGATGGGCTTTAGTCCTGTGATTGCTACACCATGCTTCTTTGTTACCTAGAGATAAAGAAATCCAGCTTTGCCTCTAACTTTAACCCTAAAATGGTCATCTAAACCCTGCAGCTTTTGCGTATACAAAATAATAATCAGTACATTAATTATCTCACAGTGTTATTACAAAGATCAAATGAAATAATATACATAAGTGTTTATAGAACAAGTAGATAATATCCAAACCAAGATAATTTTATTATTAAGACCATCCCAGGTTAGAAACGAGATTGCCCGGCTTCTGCCAAATTGCAAGACAGGGCAAATGTTTAGAACTACCAATCTCCCCACCTCCCAGTTTCTAGGTAGCACACATTCTCCTGCTGCCTTTGTTCTGCCTCTCGGAAAGGAATTTTGCCCGAAAAGACGTCCAAAGGTATGTAAGAAGCAGGAGATCTTCCATATTTGCCTACATTTCATGATGAGGTCGCTTGTCTCCCCTGTTCATGAGGTGGTATGTACCTACGTGAGAAGCCATCCAGAGCTTGCTCTCCCCTGTATGGGACGTGGAAGTAGTTTTGTTGTACTTTAGAGGGAAATCTTGAAAGCTGGATGAGCTGTCCTTACACCACTATGAACTGTCCCAGTGCCCATTTGATATAGTTGATAACAAAGATCAATGAAGAGTTTGAAAGGAAGAAATAGAATCTTTGAACTGATCCAGAATACTGGGGAGAAGAAAGTACTCTTTTCTTTCTGCAATTTGTGAAACAAAAAGGTAGACTGTTTCTATTCCTTCAAGAAATTGTTCAAGTGTGTGTGTGTGTGTGTGTGTGTGTGTGTGTGTTGTGATGTGGAAGATATAAACAGTGTTGGAGAGAGCAGGTAATCATTTTATTGCTAGATTTATTTATTCAGTATTTTTTGGGTGCTGACACTGTGCTAGGTCATGGAAATGGAATGCTGAATAAGACAGCTAGTTTGTCCGTACTCTCATGGAATTTGCATTCCAGATGGACAGCCAACATTGATCAAACAAGTTCAGTGGGTATTACAGAAGAGAAAAACAGACTTCCGTTATAACTTTATTTGGGTGCACTCTGCAACGTCTTGAAGTTCTTACTTACAAAGATCAAGTAGAAGTTACTGTCACATATTAGAGAATTCCAAATGATTTCCAACAATGAAAAACTTGAACTTCTTAAATAATAACCATTCTAAAAAGAAACTAGAGTGGCTAATCTTGGCTCTCAATCTCTCTAAAGCTAATGTAAAGGAAACAAGAGATCCACAACATTATCTTGACCTCACTGACCACTAGATAGCCCAAGAAACAGTGCATGCAATATGGTAGAAGGAAGGATCAAAGAATGTATTTTATAAGGATAATGAATTCTGCTGACTTCTCCCCTTCTGGGTTATAATAATTTCAGCCTTTTTTGTAATCATACCCTGTTGGAAAGCCACATGGCTTGGACTGATTTTTGCCTACTACAGATTTTGGTTTCCAAAAGTACATCTCCATGACTAAGGAAATGGGCAGTCTCAGGTTGGCTGGCTCCATCAAGAACACTTAAAACTTGATTGCACAATTGTATGAACAACTGGGGTCTTAGCATCAACTAGAATTTTCTCATTGACATCTAATTTTGAAGATATCATATTGCTTGGAGAAGAAAGGGGAAATACTTATGATTTTTACAGATGTATAGAGTTTTATTTAGTACTGGAAGAGGAAGTTGGAGACCATCTAACTTTAAACTTCTACCCAGTGTAAGACTCTCCTGAGCGTGATTCATGGTATTCATCTTTTGAATACACATGAGAAAGGGAACTTACTATTTCATTTTTTAAGAAGTCTGCTATTCCTTCCTACCTGGAAAAAAAAATCTACCTCCATTGGTCTTAGTTGTGTCGACTAGAGCCCCATGAAACAAATCAGAAAGAATCTCACTTCTATTTAATGATTTTCTTCCCTCCCTTAAGTCTTTTCTAGGCTAACCCCAGCAGTTTTTTTCTCCATTCGAAATGCAAAGTGCATGGCCCTCCAAACTGCTACTATTTTGGATCAGGGAGATTGAGGAGACGGGAGAGGAGCAAAATGTTTGTGTCTCTTATGGAACATATCTATTTCTCTCAGTTTTGTAACATCAACAGGTCTGAGCAGCATACAACCTGTGCCTCCATTTACACTGATACTTACACAGCAAGGAGCCAGTTTAATTGTAAATATAAAGGCAGAATTTCTCCATTAATATTGCCAGATGTGGTGACTACCCACTTCATTCTCTTTGGTTCTAGAAAATGCCCAATAAAATAATATTGACTCTAAAATTATGCTCTGGGTTTGCCATGCTGTTGAGTCACGAGAATATATTATTTTTCAATTTCTATTTTGCTACAAATTTTAGTAACTTTGGCAAAAGGAATATAAAAACATCAGTCCCCAACTTATAGGGTTGTTTTCCAAAAGTCAGTTGTTTGGAATGTATTTTACATGCATGTTAAGTTTCCTGGCTAGCCTACCAAAAAGCTTTTAACCCCTCAGATGCCTGACCTTGTAATACCATACTGGAAATCAGCATGCAAACCAGAGTTCAGACTTGGGTTTTGGTTTAACATGTCCTTTAAGCACTGCACCACCAGAAATACTTTCATAGCCAACACTGTGTTTCACAATGTTTTTCTGGATTAATATCTCCTATCCAACTGAGTTCAGGATTCCCTGTGCCAGCCAGCCGAACACATAACCCTGGGGCTCCCAGCAACCTGAGCCTGGCGGTGGCTGGAAAGGTGACAGGCAGTGATAGATGTGACGGACCTTCTGGAAAAAAATCATACCGTTCAGGTATACTTCTCCGCCTTAATTAGTTCTACTTGGGCTCCCATTCTTTTCATCCTTGTCAGTCTGATATAGTCTCTTATTCATTCTCAATCTCTCTCTTTCTCTCTCTCTTCTTGGGCATCAGGATGAAATCTCTCAGCTTTGCTTCCCTTGTCCCTGAAATACTCTCCAAGGTGTTGGCAGTTTTCTAAGGATTTTTCCTCAGTGGCAGCAAAATGAATAAGTAAATGAATGTGTGAATATTGCTAGTCACAAAAGGAAAACAGGAATTATTTTTTTAAAAATCTCTCTTATAGCATTCTCTGTCCCTCAATCTCTCTCCCCCTTCTCGGTCTCACCTGTGCCTGGAAGGGAGAGGCAAAATCACCTTGACCCCTCTGGCGGGTCAGGTAAAAATACAGGAAAAGCAAGGACAGACCATTCTAGACTTTAAAAGGAAAAAAACTTGTATATGTCCGGCATTTGACCTTTGCTAAAAAAAGCAGAACATAGCTTTTGTGGGAGTTGGGAAAAAGGAGCTGGGGCCTAAGCTTGTTGGTCTTCCTTTTGTTCTGCTTCTCTTTTCACAAAGGAGGAGGTGTGGGCGCCTGGGTGGCTCAGTGGGTTAAAGCCGCTGCCTTCGGCTCAGGTCATGATCCCAGGGTCCTGGGATTGAGGCCCGCATTGGGCTCTCTGCTCAGCAGGGAGCCTGCTTCCTCCTCTCTCCTCTCTCTCTGCCTGCCTCTCTGCCTACTTGTAATCTCTCTCTGTGTGTCAAATGAATAAATAAAAAATCTTTAAAAAAAAAAAAAAAAAAAACAAACAAAGGAGGAGGTGTTCCTAACCTTTTCCAAGACCCCACTACCAGCTTCTCCTCTTCCTCTCACTTGGAGACATGCTTGGCTATTACAGGAGCACAGTGGCTAATCTGCAAGCCCAGAATTCAAACAGCTCTGACCCTTGACAATTTTCTGGTTAGTCATGGCAGCAGAACTTGGCCCAAACTGATTTGAGATCATTTACTCTTTACTGATTGATAACATTTATTACAAAAATATCAATTACCAGTGTGACTGTGTTTAAGGTACAGCCCTAGATCCTGCTTGGCTGTAATAAAACATGTATATATTACCTCTCTAAAAGCTGAAAATTTCAGTTCTAAAACACATCTAGCCCCCCAAATTTCTGGTTAAAGGGTTATATCCCATTATGTCTTATTTTCCTGCACCTTCCTATCTCCAGCAAAGTGTAGAAGTTAAGAATACAGACTCAGGTGCCCCAGGATGGATTCGAATCCTGTCTCTCATAGTTGTGTGTGAACTTGCTCAATTTGCTTGATCTCTCTGTGCCTGTTTCCTCATTTAAATAGGGATAATAATAGTGCCTACCACAGTGTTATTGTGAAGATTAAAATGAGCTGGTCTAGCTGAAGTGTTTAGAATAATTGCTGGCACATGGTAAGCACCTTCGTTTACTATTACTATTTACTATTTACTATGGTTTACTGTTACCATCATCCTTTGTCTTTCATCCCTACCTACCAATATTATCCAGTTTCTGCACATAAAATTCCTATCCTACTCTGCTTCCTCATAGTTAACCCTCTATCTGTTTCCTTCCATTCTCCATCATAAAGCAAAAATCTTACTTTCTCCTTAGAGATCATACTTTCTAGTTCCCATTTACTCTTTGACCTTCCAACATCTCATTAGTTTTCCCATTACTTGCTCTCCTAGAGGTCCCTAACGACTCAACCACCTATTTAAAGGTTGTGGTTCAGTTTTTATTCTGCTTGATATTTGTGTAACATGTGATATTTCTATAACCAATAGACTCTCCAAGCTTGTTGCTATTCTCTGAGACTTGCTCATTAAAAGTTGACCTTCCTGAGGATAATATTCTTTGTCCTTTTTGAATATTACCAGGCTCCTTAGACAATCTCATCCACTGTTTGTCCTTCTGTGTCTGGCTTATTTTAGTTAGCATAACGTCCTCAAGACTCTGCATGACTGCACTTCTGTGAGATATTTAAAACAGTCAAATTTATAGAATCAGAGGGTGGAATGGTGATTGCCAAGGGCTGGCAGGGAGGGAAATGGGGAATTCTTATCAGTGGGCATGTTTTAGTTAAGCAAGGTGAATAAGCTCTAGAGACCTGCTGTACATTGTTTACCTATCGTCAACAATTCTTTGTTGTACACCTAGTGGTCATACACCTAAAAATTTAAGAGTGTAGATCTCTAATGTTCTTACCACAACAAACTAAAATTTAACAAATAAAAATGGGGTAAGTGGGTGGCTCAGTCAGTGAAGCATCCAACTCTTGATTTCAACTCAGATCATGATCTCAGGGTCCTGAGATTGAGCCCTGCGTCTGCCTCCATGCTCAGCGAGGAGTCTGCTTTAAGATTCTCTCCCTCTCCCTCTGCCTCTCCCACTCCTCGCTCATTCTCTTGGTCTCTAAAAATAAATAAATAAACCTTTAAAATAAAAATAAATTTAAAAAAATAACACCTAATACTTAAAGAATAAAAGCTAGCATTTCTATAATGGACAACTAGATGGGGTAAGTTTTTCTTAGCATTTTCTATAAGAAAAAGCAGTTTGGGGGGGGGAATAGCTAATATTCATATTTAAAAATGAAAATAAACAGCATATTATGGTTTTTGTGTAAGACATTTATGTTCTCTTGAACAATATTAGAACAAATTATTGGGTGGTTCAGTAACATAATGAGCACATAGTGGAGTTAATCTCTTAAGGTCAATTCTGGCACAATCATAATAAAGTAATATAGACAGTTATTTATCTTGCCACCTTATTAAATTTCTTATTCACTTCACATTGTTCTTTTAATGTTCTTCAGTGAATCATATATCCATTTTGTAAAAATGTCAGTCTTATCATAAAATGTATCTATATTGACTTACTTAGTCTCTGTTTACAGTTAATCATATCATCAATGAATCATATTTAAAAGACATTTTAAAATGTTCTGTGCTAAACTAATCTTCCCTAACAGAGTCATAAGAAAGTGTTTTAAGTACTAAAATGTAAACGAAGTTGCATTTTGTGATATAAAATTCTTTTTGGAGGATAAACTAAAAAGAAAAATGAAAAAGAAGGAAAATCTCATCCAATTGAACATGTCAGCTATCACCTGGATAATAATGACTGCAGATTTTATCATTAACCCTGAACTCTTCTTTATGCTTCAGACTGTTTCCCATTGTTTCATAGACATGTCTGCTTGGATGACCAATGGGAACCTCAAATAGAACTCATCTCACCCAAACTCACTATCCTCTCACTGACATCCTGCCCTCGGTCTCCACTCCCAACCCCCACAGGATCCCACAACATTTTACTTCCTCTCTCCCTTCTTTTTTTAAGGAGTTATTTATGTATTTCAGAGAGAGTGAGAGAGAGAGAGAGAGTACCCGCAGGGAGAGAATCTCAAGGAGACTCCCCTCCCCACTGAGCATGGAGCCAGATGCAGGGCTCAATCTCAGGACCCGATCTCATGACCCATGAGATCTTGACCTGAGCCAAGATCACCAATCGGAGGCTTAAATGACTGAGATACCCACGCACCCCCTTACTTCCTCATTCTTAATCTCAGTTTTAAGGACATTACACTTCGAGTACTAGCTTAAGCTAGTTCTGAAACTGAGTCATTGCCTTTCTTTCCTTTCCACATTCAATTAGTCACTAAGTCCCATGAATTCTTTGTCACTGTCATCACCAGAATCTACCTACTGCTTTAGCCAGGGCTTCCATCAACTACCATGCAAACCAGTGGCTTGATACTTTGGACCATGACCCTTGGTAAAGAATATACTTTACATTGTACCCCAGGATGCAGACATATTTATATATGTATGTATTCTATTTTACTTTATTTTGTTTTTCAAAAAGGATAGTTATGATACAATATATTGATTTTACGATCTGCCAGTGGCTTACAACCTACAGTTTGAAAAGCGCTAACCTAGAATAATGGCCCCTTTCCCCCGCCCCTTCCCATGTCTGTGACAGTGGCTTTATACATAACACTTCCTGTGTGTGTATCAGAATCTCCAAGGCAGAGCTTGCAATCTGAAGAAGAAAATGACCCCCCACAGGTGGTTCTGCTATCTCCCATATGTTCTTCTTAGCTATCAAAACAATAATGAATATTTACTACACATATCTTTTTTAAGCTGTATACAGAAAGCAGATAGAAGTGGCTCCAATAACCATGCTTTATTTGTCTTTTATATTCATATTTACTTGGAGTCCTCACAGGTCTGAACGCTTTCAGCATTTTCACACTTGCATGACTTTGCACATACTATTCTCCTTGCTTGGAATGCCCTTCATACTCCCTTTCAGCAGGCAAATGTCTACTTGTATGTAAAAAATCTATTGCTTACCAAAGTCAACTCAGTAAAAGCCCAGTTTATGTGCCTCTCCAGTTAGTCTGTTTCCTGGTGAGAGTGGTCCCAGCATCGGGTCCCACCAGTCCTTCCAGTTCACCCATAAAGCTTGGGTGCAATGGCCTCATTTTGCTCTGACTTGTTCTGACTCAGAGGTACTGAAAGTCAGGCTCAAGGTTTGCTATGAACAAGGAGATAGATAAATCTGAGTGCTGTGGCTTGTAGGTTTTACAACTACATTGCTTTCTGATTAAGAGTTTCCATCCTATGGGCGCCTGGGTGGCTCAGTGGGTTAAAGCCTCTGCCTTCGGCTCAGGTCATGATCTCAGGGTCCTGGGATCGAGGCCCTCATCGGGCTCCCTGCTCAGCGGGGAGCCTGCTTCCCCTTCTCTCTGCCTACTTGTAATCTCTCTCTGTCAAATAAATAAATAAAATCTTAAAAAAAAGAGTTTCCATCCTAGTAAACTCAGAGTTTCCTCCTCATCTCTCTCCAGCACAAGGGAGGTACTAGGATGACCCCCACTTTAAGGAAGAGAGTGCTGGGGCACTCTGTTTCTGTTTCTTCAAACAGAAAGTTTGAGTAATTTGTGCAAGGCACATAAACAGATAAGCAGCAGAGCCCATAGTTTAAAAATATCCCTAGAGATGAAAATATGTTACTTGTCTCTGCTTTTGTATCAAGGGAAATAAAATTTGACTGTTATACTTGTCCACCTAATGGTCTGATTTCTCCCATCTTCTAAAGAAGTGGTCTCCGAACTGTTTTTTGTGCATGTTCCCAATCAGCACTCTAAAATATGTGTGTGCGTGTGTCTTACGGATACGTACTATTGTGTTAATATACCCTGTAAGTTGTAAAACACGCACAAAAACAGAGTATGACTTTTTAAAATTACAAGTCAAAGTTCTAATATTTTTTCCATACCACAAAGTATTGCCTTAGACACTGCACTTCGGAGACCACCTGTAACATATAGTACTTAATAGAAAACATGTTTTCCTTTATATACGGAAATAATAGAGATCTGCAGTCAATATTTGTTGGGAGTTGGTTGTCAAACAGCAGTGTTGGTCTGCACGTCACGCTCTCCAGGACACTGTGAAAGACAAGCATTCACAGCTTGAGAGGGCAAAGTGGATTACAGCAGGCCACAGATGGTGACCTAACGTGCCCTTGGAACCACTGGGCTACAGAAGTTTTTGCTTATAGGGTCAGTTAGGAGTGATAGGAGGAGGACTGGATTAATAGCTGACAAGAGCTCTAAGTCATTTGACCTCTGCCTAAAATAGCCATGGGACTTCGGTAAAGCATTTAATGACAAGTCTTTTAATGACATTGTGTTTGCATGTATTAAGCCTGTTGGTGTCATAATAACCCTGTGAAATAAGTAGGGCAGCTACCTTTGATAAATGAGCGAAGGCTTAACGAGGGCAAGTAACCTGCTCCTGTTGTATGAGGTATAACAACTGGGCTTCGCCATGTCTGTATTGGCTCACATACTGCCTGGCCTAATCTTTTCGGGCTTCACGTTCCTAAAAACAAAATACCAGTATTTAAAATGGAACTTTTAAATACCAATATTTAATGGAAACATTGTGAAAATAGTACGGGTAGTTCCTAGATACCCCACACCCAGTTCCCTCCCCCCCATCTTAGTTGCTAGAGCAGCCACGACAAAGCACCAGAGACGGGGGGGCTTACATGACACAGTTATTTTCTCTCAGTCCTGGAGGCCAGATGTCCTGGATCGAAGTACAGGCAGGGTCGGCTTCTTCTGTGGCCTCCCTCCCTGGCTTCCCTTCTCACTGCCTCCTCCGGTGGCCGTCCCTTGGTCTGTGTATTGTCCGTGTCCTCATCAGTTCCTACAAGGGCACCTGTCGTACGGGACGAGGGCCCACCCTCATGACCTCATTTTTAACCAAATTTCCTCTTTAAAGACTTTCTCTCCTAACAGTCATATTCTGAGGTACTGAGGGTTAGGACTTCAACCTATGAATTTAGGAGGCCTGCAACTCAGTGCCATTTTTAATGTCTTATATTAATATGATACATTTGTCATAATCAATAGACGAGCATTAAATCATTATTATTAACTAAAGTATATACTTTATTCCTTTTACCATATACTTTATGACCTTTTACCCAAGGGCCATCCAGGATACCATACTACATTTTGTTATTCTTAGGAATTGAATTGTGTTCACCCCACCACGAATTCTTGTAACAAAACCCTAACCCCCAGTGTGATGGTATTTGGAAGAGAGGCCCTTGTGAGGTAATTAGGTTTAGATGAGGTCATAAAGGTGGGACCCCCATAGCGGGGTTAGTGCCCTTGTAATATAGAAGAGATAGAGAGATCAGAGTGTTCCCTCTTTTCTCCACTGTGTAAGGATATAGTGAGAAGACTGCCATCTACAAGACAGGAAGAGACCCCAGGAACCAAATCTATCAGCGGCCTGACCTTGGACTTCCCAACCTCCAGAACTGTGACAAATAAATGTCTGCATAAGCCACTCGGTCTATGGTATTTTGTTGTGGCAGCCTGAGCAGGCACAGACAATCATCACGTCTCCTCCAGCTCCTCTTGACTGGGACGTTCTCAAAGTTTCCTTATTTTTGATGACTCTGACGGTTTTAAGAGTATTGGTCAGGTATTTTGTATATTGTCTCTCAAATGGGATTTCTCTGATGTTTTTCTCAGGATTAAGCTAGGGTTTAGGGTGTTTGGAAGACCGCAAAGGTAAATGCCCTTCTTATCAAATCATATCAAGGGCACATACTATCAGCATGATTTATCAATGTTGATATTAACCTTGATCACTTGGCTAAGGTAAGGTTTTTCAGATTTCTCCATTGTAAAGTTAGTATTTTTCTCCCTTCAGTACTGTGCTTTTTGAAGGGAAGTCACTATGTGCAGCCCACACTTAAGGAGTGAGGATTTATGGCACTTTACATTTTTATCTGTAAACCAGTAGGGCTGGATTATCGATGGATTTTTTTCCTTATAATCAGTGATTAATTGTGAAGTCTGTCACAGAACACGGTGAGAGCAGGATCACTTAGGTTCAAACTTGTAATTTCAACATCCTTAGCTCTCCGGCCTGAGGGACTACAAAAGAACCATTGGGAAGGTAGGGCAATGTAATGGTCTGCCTCATTGCAAGTTGACCCTAATAATATTGATAGACTTGGACAGGTCACTTAATCCTGGTGTTCAGACTCACTCTGAAAGCTTCTGAGCATCTGCTCTCACACTGATGGCAAAGAATTGGATGCAACTCACTGTTTTTAGTAATTGGCACTCAATAATTATGTTGATTGATGAATAGTTGCATCTGATAAACTCTTAGTACCATTTTCTATAACTAAAGGCTGAAATTTACTAGAAATTTTACCTTGAATACAAACTCTATATAATTTCTATTTTTTATTTCAGTGTATGATGCATACATTGAAATTACATTAATATGTAAAATAAGGTAAAACAAATGAATGTTGAATGGAAATTAAAGTCTTTAATCTTTATCACAGATGAATTATTCTTAAAAGGTTCAATACTGCTGTTTCATATCAACTTCCTATTTTCTGTATCAGCTTTAAAGGTATTTGCATTAAAAGATTCTTAGAAACTCATATTATTCTAGAATAACAGACATTTTTCTCTTTAAATAATCAGAACACCAATTAGTTCTTTAAGAGGATTTCCTTTTTTAATGACAATAAAACTATATCTGTCCATGATATACAGCAGTGTACCCATGCAGTATGAGATTATATTTTCCCATAAATAGTCCTGAGAGAAAACATAATTTTGTCATTTACAAATGAATTATAATCAAGTTTAAGCCCCATTAAACTTGATTACATGGTCAAAATACCCACATTTTTAAAGGAGACTTCTGTGATGTTAATTTAGAAGAGTGATTATAATTGATAGCTTCCACATTCTCAGATTTTTAAAACAATGTCAACCTAATCATACCTCCTTATAATTTATGGGAGATGAAAAAAATAGTCTTGCCTTGGATATGAGAAGGTTTTTTAAATGATGAAGTTTCTGAGTTGCCAGCTGTTTTCCAATAGCATCATTTGGCTTATAACTCACATTTATTCCTATACTGGCTACACCCTACATATTAATTATAGGTTCTTTATTATGGAATATTTCAAATGCATAAAGATACACAGTATCCTATAACAAATATGCCCCTCCAAGGAATGCCATTAACACTTGTGTTCAAAAAATTAAAATGTTAGGGTGGCTTAGTTGGTTAAGCATCCAACACTTGATCTCAGCTCAAGTCTTGATCTTAGGGCTGTGAGCTCAAGACCTGCATTGGGCTCCATGCTGGCCTTAGAGCCTACTTAAAAAAAAAAAAAAAAAATGGAAATGTTACAGTTGAGTTCTTCTTGGTTCCATTTCCATTCCTTCCTTCATTCTCTAAGTCTCACTTTGCTGCAGTTGACATGGATCACCTTTGTCATAGCCATAGATACCATAGACTGGTTTTATAATTTTTTAAAAAGATTTTTAAAGATTTTCCATGTTTATTCATCATTTTAACTTATGTGAATTATTTATTGTCTTATGTTTTTATTGCTTCAAGAAGTTCTTTATATATCCTGGGTAATTATGCTTTGGTATATAATTAGTAAATACCTTTTCTAAGTCATCACTTGCCTTTTAACTTAAATATGTATATTGACAGGAAATTATATTCTGGTCATTTAACTTTAATTATCTAATCTTTTATTAGAGAGATAAATTATGGTATAGGTGAATATATCTCTAATTTCCTCTCTATCAAATCTAATAATTTTCTCCATTGAGGCCTTTTATGTCTTTCATTTATTTTTAACTATCTTGTGTTTTTATTTTTTATGAGACTTTTTAAAAGTTATATTTTTAAATTATTTTTGTGGGTATATAGGAGTGCTAGTGGTAACTGTTTATTAACCTTGTTTGCACCAATTTTGCTGAACTTAGATCTTCCCTATAGAAAGAAATGTAAATACAATAATTCTGTTTCTTCTTTTCCAGTATTAATTACTAAATTTTTGTCTTAGTGCACTGATTAGGATCTCCAGTCCAGTGTTGAATAGAGACAGTGCTACTAAAGTTTCCCCATTAAGTATGGAGTTTGCTATATTTTTTTGGAAACCCCTATTATAAGGTGTATCAGTTAGGATTTGGGGTTAGAAGTCACAGCAGCTCGCCTTGACTAACTTTACACCCATTGCTTCCTCTTGGCACTAAGTGCTGGTTCCATCAATGTCACTGCCATGACTACCAGAACAAAACTTCCCAACTGTTCTTACATCTTGTGGTCACTCTCTCAAGAGTCAAAGGCCCAAGTGAGAGCAGACAATTAGCTAACAGTAGGAAAGAAGCATGACTGGGTTTGGCTTTTTCTTCTTGCACTACTCAGGTCTACTTTTAGTGTCAGGATCGTATGAGCTTCATAAAATGAGTCAAGATACTTTCCTTTCTTTCTCTCTTTCTTTTGTTCCTCTNCTCCCTGACCTTAGAGACAGTGCTACTAAAGTTTCCCCATTAAAGGGTGCCTGGGTGGCTCAGTGGGTTAAAGCCGCTGCCTTCGGCTCAGGTCATGATCNAGACAATTAGCTAACAGTAGGAAAGAAGCATGACTGGGTTTGGCTTTTTCTTCTTGCAGTACTCAGGTCTACTTTTAGTGTCAGGATCATATGAGCTTCATAAAATGAGTCAAGATACTTTCCTTTCTTTCTCTCTTTCTTTTGTTCCTCTTTCCTTCTCTTTCTTCCTTTTTCCTTCCCTCCCTCCCTTACATTCCTTCTTCCTTTTTTTTTTCTGCAGTAATTTGTACAAGTAGGATATTATCAGTTTCTTGACGGTTTTGTAAATTATAAATACATTCAGGCTGGTGCCTTGTGGGCAATTGTGGGCCTTGTGGGAGAGAGATGGATAGATAAAATTTATTCATTATTTGTCTATTCAGCTTTTTCTATTTTTATTTTCGGTTATTTTTTCTAGAGACTTAATTTCATTTAATTTTTAAAATTTAAAAAAATAAAACTATTTTTTATTTTATTTTTACTTTTCTTAATTTTTTATTATCTACTTTTTATTTTTATAAATTTGTATAGTATTTGTAGTTTTACCTTTTTCATTCCTAATACAATTATGTATTAAGCTTTCTCCTTTCTCCTGCTCCATCTTGCTAGATATTTGTCCATTTCATTAGATTTTTTTTTCAAAGAACCAGCTTTTATGTTACTTTATCAAGTTTTAAAAATTGTGATACAATATTTATGGCCTAAAATGAATAGTACTTAGAATTTTTAGTCATAAGTAAGAAGTTCTAGGAAGAAGTTAATTTCTTTGCTTTGATGACACTGAAAAGTCCCTGGAAAATATGAGTTAAGTTTTTTTCCTATATAATTCCTGCAAGGAAAATCTTTTTTTTTTTTAAGATTTTATTTATTTATTTGACACACAGAGAGATTACAAGTAGGCAGAGAGGCAGGCATAGAGAGAGGAGGAAGCAGGCTCCCTGCCGAGCAGAGAGCCCGATGCAGGGCTCGATCCCAGGACCCTGAGATCATGACCTGAGCCGAAGGCAGAGGCTTTAACCCACTGAGCCACCCAGGTGCCCCCTGCAAGGAAAATCTTAACGGATGTACATGACTATAGAGACATTTGGGCATTTTTTTTTGATGAACATATGCTTATATAGGANAAGGAAAATCTTAACAGATGTACATGACTATAGAGACATTTGGGCATTTTTTTTTGATGAACATATGCTTATATAGGATTTATTAAATAATCACCACTGTGATAAACATCATTGCTTCAAAGATAAACATACACACCCTGTCCTCTAGGAGTTTTCAAGCCAATGAAAATTAGAGCCACTCTTTATTGTCCACTATACTCTGTTATGAGTTAAGACCTTTATTAACCAAACTCTCAGGACACTGGGTTTTTGGGAGAGTAAGTGACTGGCCTGGACCTCACAGCTTACTCTTCATACCAGACCACACACATAGCCCAAAGAGTGATATTTACTCTGCCCTTTTAGAGTCCGAGAAAACATTGATTAGTGGTCTGGCATCATCTATATTCACTTGGCTTGATTTGGGATAGACTATAATCCTAGTTCTTGATGAAAGGATTTTCATGTATTAACCTTTTTGGTCATGATATTGGTGGGATTATTTCCACTCATAGAGTGATTTGTGGAAAAAATATATACTAATCCTTAATTTAGGATTAAAATGGATATACCCATGTGAAATGGGTCTATAAAATTCATCTTAATTTGAGAAATGAAATAAACATTTCTAAAATATCCTGTTGGCTCAGTTATTTCATCCCAAAAGCCAATTGGAGATCTGTTCTATATCAAGGTTTTTCAGCCCCTTTGTGAGAAAGAACTGTTTTTCATTTGCTTGCAGCCTTGAAGAGGAGTCAAAACAACATCAGGAATGGTCCTCAGAGCCCTTAGAAGGTCTGCCTTTATGCAAGTGTTTGTCTCCCCAGGAGGAAACCAGATGAACTGAGTTTAAGGGTTAGACCAGAGAAGGGGGCTGGGTATCAGCAGCTAACCCATGACTGCAGAGGTCCACTGGCTGGTTTGCCAGATGCAAAGATATAATAAATATCTTTCTGGTGGGTGTCAGAGTCTATTAAATGGGGATTTTGTGTCTGGGGGTATAAAGAGAACAAATGAGATAATGTATATTAAAAGCCAGGTAGGAATCCCTGAAAAATAGTCTTTAATAGATTCCTTCCCCACTTTCCTCCTTCTCCTCTTCATCTCATCCTTAGCACTTCCTGGACTTGTCTGTGCAAGCTCTGAAGGTTTGATTGAACGATGGCACTATACAGTTAATGTTACTAGACTCTAACATGTTCTGATTGCCCCAATTTCATTGGATGAAAGCATTTTGGTTGGCAACCAAATTAAGGCTAAGAAACTTTGTCATAAAATTCCCACACCAAGTAGGACACATAAAATGACAAGGAGGCCTGGTCATAGCTCCTGCAGCAATTAGTCATGGTGATTAGTGGAACACAAATCTCAAAGAGTTATTTCCTAAATGCCTTCCAAAGACCTGGTTCTTCATACAGATAGTTTAAGCCAACTGTAATGATGGGGAGAAACTAGAGTGTCAGGAAGAACAGAACTTATGCTTTAAGTTTAACTTTGTTTTGGATCAAATGTTCCTTAAAAAATAAACCTTCACCTGATCCTAATTTTCATTTCAGTTTCCTAGAGTTCTTAAAATCATGTGGTATGAATACAGAAATGGTCTGGTTCTGAGTATTAGGAACATGATGAGTGTTTTGATATAAACTCAAAACCTCTCTAAGTCACGTGTTATTTTTTGAAGCATAGAAATTAGACTTTGCAAACAACATAAATCCCTTTGTTTGAAAAACTTTAAGTAAGCACTGAGTTTTGCCATAAAGTTCTGCACTGCATCTAAAAAGCGCCTTTAAAAAAGAGCTCTGGGAAAACCTGAGGCTGGCAAAGAAGTTGGATAGTTGAAAGGGAAAATGACAGAGAATTCTGTTTTGTGGTAAAGGAGAACAAAAAAGAGAGGGGAAAGTAATTATTGTCAATTTAAAATTTTATATTAAATTTCTAGTGTACAGTTTTGAAGACGGGTAAAACCTTCAGTTTGTTTTATCCCAACACAATTATACTGCTAGATGTGCACTAGAAACCCAGCGTGTGAATATCAAATCCTTAAATTTTAATAACAAAAGGGATGGGAACATCAAGGGAATAAAGCGTAAGCATACATAGGCTCTCATAGTTGGTGGAATGTCAAGGGCACTTGGGGATTACAAAGGTTAAACTAAGAAGGGAAATGAATTTGGGCAATGCCTCGCTTTCATCCACATTACAAGTGTCAGCCAATTCTAACGTTCTGCTAGTATTCTGCGATTTTAAAGGATGGTGCGTTTGGATGGTGGAGGAACAGGACTGGACATCAGGGTAATGGCTGGTTAAACCCTGGTAGAGTTCTAACTAATCCAAGGCAGCTTGAGGCCATCAGGAGTACATAAGGAGGGAAGGGAGTGTACAAAGGGACTCCTGTCCCACTTTACAGTTTAAACTAAAAGCCCTGCCTGACTCCACTGTTATTTCTCCAAAGGTAGCTCAGGACTGCTTGGATCCACATTACCCATGGGTCCGCTAATAATCTAAGTTACCAGGGCACGCGGGTGGCTCAGTGGGTTAAAGCCTCTGCCTTCGGCTCAGGTCATGATCTCAGGGTCCTGGGATCGAGTCCCGCATCAGGCTCCCTGCTCAGCGGGGAGCCTGCTTCCTCCTCCCTCTCTGCCTGCCTCTCAGCCTACTTGTGATCTCTCTCTCTCTCTCTGTCTGTCAAATAAATAAATAAGTAAATAAATAAATAAATAAATAAATAAATCTTTAAAAAATTATCTAAGTTTCCAGATGACACTTCAAATCAGTGGAATCAAAACCCTGGGGATGGGGCCTGAGAATATGAGTTTCAGACAAATAACGTAGGTAATTCTTAAGCACATTCATGCTTGATCTCTGCACCAAAGAGTAAGTCAAGAGTAATAAAGGAACTTACAAACACCATACATAAAAATGGCTGTGCTCATGCCTCCACAGCCCTTAGGTCCAAGATCCCCTCTGCAATTGCCTTCAGAGTCACTGAGAAAATTTCAAATGTAGATTTTTGGAGAAGCTCTCATATAGAAGTAGGAGAGAGGAATTGCAAAATGCCAAATAAGGAGATAAATGTCACTTATTGGAAAAGAATGGCCAGAGCCAGTTTAACGTTTCTCTGCTTCCCGTCTTTAAACCTTATAGTCTGTCCATACTGAGATGACTGCATTTCCCCAAATGGAAATGCTTTCCTTTTCCTCCATGCCTTTGCATTGGTTGTTCCTCTGGCTAGAATGTCCAACTCTGAGGGCAGATTTCTATTTGTCACTTACATCTTAGTTCAATGTCACTTCCTCTGGGAAGCCCGAGCACCCCAAATTTCATATTTTACAGTTGTCTAAAAGAGTATCTAATACACTGTACTGATCATTTCTCCTTCCCATTAGCCCAGATATTCTTCAGGATCACCTCTTAACATAGAGCTTAGTTTATGAATTTATTTAACTTAACATAGAGCTTATTCATGGAAGCTGCTCAATAAATGTCCTTTAAATTAGCAAATGAGAGATGTCTTGATGTCCCAAAACATATTCCTTAGCCAACCTGAATATTTTCATTGCTTAGATTCCATTTGGGATGACTGGGAATTTTGGTTTAATTAATGAAATCCGTCAGTTAACCAGTAGTGTGAATTAATTGGAACTACACATAGAGAATGAAGAAAAGGGGACATGATAGTTTTGACACAGAATTTTTAGGGTTAAGTTGGTTCTGAGGATAGCCCTGCAATTTGAATGAGGCCTGAGGATGAACAGGTTGTAGAGAAAGCCACGGAGAGGTGAGAAAGGATGTATGTTTGGGAGTGGGGGGTAGTAAGCTGCCTAATTCAAAATATGACCTAGAAACAACCATGCACTCAGAATGCAGAGAGAAAAGCCTCCTCCTGTGATGGCCATGGCCTCCTCATAGTTCAACACAAAACTCAAGCTAGTCCTTATTCTACTATATGACTAGGTGAAATAGGCTTCAGGGACCTCGGCCTCAGAATTTGATCACCCTATGGAAAGATACATTAAAACCCCCAGAAAACAGATTTACAAACTTTTGGAACCTAACCAATTCAGAAATTGAACAAGGCCTAGATTACATTTCTCTTGCAAATCAACTTAGTAATAAAAGCATGTTATATTTGTGAAGACAAAGGTCAGGACTCTAGGGACACAACAAGAGACACTTTATGGGATGGAAAATAGATGCAGTCTGAGGGGCAGGATAAATTAAAAGAAAAAGTATATTCCTTAAACAAATAGTAAGAAGATGGCCTTATTTTCTTTTTTATAAAGATTTTATTTATTTGAGAGAAAGAGAGAGAAAACATGAGCAGAGGGGATGGACAGAGGGAAAAGCAGGCTCCCTGCTCAACTTCAGGACCCTGGGATCATGACCCGAGCCAAAGTCAGACACTTAACCAACTGAGCCACCCCGGCACTCCATGACCATCGTTTCTGAATACAAGAGCAGACACATGATTTTATAAGTCATATAACATGAGTTGGTAAACTCCAGAGAACCAATGGTAAGAACGATATGTAAAGACGGTGATTCAAACTATGCCAAAATATAAACAAGACTAAACAGACCCCCTAAAAATATAGATGGTTTAGTACAGGCCAATCTCAATTCTAAAACCCAGTAACAAATATTTTAAAAATATTTATTAAGTCTGTGTGTGTTTGTATTACGCTAAGGCACATAAGAGGTGTTTAATAAATATTACTGAATGAATGAGCATTTGCTTTGTGTCAGGTCCTGTACTGATACTGAGGAATAGTCCTGAGACACAAATGGTATTTGTTCTCATGGACATTACAGTCCAGTGTAGTGGAATGACAAACAATTAAAGGATCTTGTGCAGAAAAGGAAGTATTGGATTCTATTGGAGCACATGGAAGTGGGTTTAATTTAGAGGGTAAAATTTCTATTGGAGCACATGGAAGTGGGTTTAATTTAGAGGGTAATTTAGAGGTAATTTGGAGATAAAATATCTCTTTGGAAGAGTAGAAGGGAGAGAAGGCAGGGCACGCAGTTGCAATGTGGATCTGTATAGGTCGTGCACTGCACAACCCTAGGAGGTGCCTTTCACATACAAGTTGGCCATGGAGGGAAGACTAGGATGGAACAGTATATGCAATGGCCTGGAATATAGGAGAAGTATAGTAAATGTAATCAAGGAACTGTAGAGAGGCAAGGGAAAAGTCAAGCTGAATGAGGCTGGAATAAGTCGACAGTGGCCTATTCCAAAGGTTAAGGTTTGGGGACTTTATTCTAAAAGAAAAGGAAACCACTTACAGTTTTGGGATTTATGTTTTGAAAAGAAAACCAGCACCTCTGATTGAAAGGTGAAGAGTGTTTTGGAGAGTGACAAAAAGGAACTCCTGGCAGAGGGCTGCAGTAGGGTAGGCCACAGTTGATGGGAGAGATAGTCCAGCATATGGGGTATAGTCAAAAGATGGGCCAGCTGGTTAGGTTTGGGGATTAAGAAAAGAGTCAAGTATGTGAGTGGGTATGAAATTAAAAGAAAAGAAAACCCTAGGTGTGCAAAAAAAAATTTCTTGTTTAAATTAATTGAAATTGTATACATCACCCAGGGCTCATCACAAGTGTATTCCTTAATCCCTATCACTGATTTTACCCATCCCTCCACCCACTTCCCCTGTGGTAACCATCAGTTTTTTCTCTATAATGATATATAGGATTGTTGAATCACTATATTGTACACCTGAAACTAATATAACACCATATGTTAACTATAATGGAATTAAAATTTAAAAAATAAAATTACAATTTTCAATGGAAAAGAAACCAGTTTTCTCATTAAACTCTAAGCCTTTCTTCTGCTCCTCTGTGGCTCCCTTTCCATGAGTTTATAACTAGAGAATGAATGGAGGGATCCAACACCCAAAGCAGAACACTCTGGGAGGCTCCTCTAACCTCTAGTCTATACCACTAAATACCTGTTGTCTAAGCCATGGCAAATGGGCCACAGAGGTGCTTTACTGAAACTGGGAGCCCCAGTGCTTAGAATGGAGCCTCCTAAAAATTCCAATCAGCCATTCCTTCCCTACTCAAAACAAAACAGATGGGGAGGTGGAGATTCTACTCTAGGAAGCAAAACCTTTCAACCTTTCTCTTGCATGAGAGATTCCTCTTCTCCCTCCCTGCACCCAAAGGCAACTGCTCTAGACCTTTCTCCTTTGGGACACTGGATCCCAGTAAGTAGATTTTTAGGGTTTCATAACTGGGGTCCATGAACGTGGATGGGAAAAATTTACATCTTTCAGATTTCTAACTGTAATTGAGTACTTCCTTCAATTATGAATGTAGACAGCAAATGACAGCAAGTCACTTCTTAATGACAAAGTTGTAAATACTCCTACATTTTGCCAAGTTTCTGGCTTGAACAACTCATGTGGATATTTACCAAGATGAAGAAAACTAGAGAAAAGGCAAGTTTGGAGCTGGAATGGGTGGATGGAGATGATATCATGACTTCAGACCATACTGAGATATCGTTAAGCTCAGTTCACCTGTGAACTCGATCCGTTAAATTGAAACAGAAAACTTCTCTCATCTGTAGTCTAAAACTTTAAACTAAAGCTGGAATTCTGCTAAAAAAATATCCAGCATTCAGCATGAAAGTCTTAGGGCAATGTTTATTTTTTAAAAAGCCATTTATGAAGTCAAAAAGTCAAAATCTGTTCTTTGAAATGGAATTGATTGCTTAACAGAGCTCTTTTCTTTTGTCAACTTTATGCTAACTAAAAGGACTCAAGAGTGTGGATATTACTTTAAGTAGTCATTATGCTTCAGAAGAGGCTTGTCTAATAATTCAGCTGAGTATTCTTAACTGATAATTTTAACTATGTAACTTCTTTTGAAGATCAGCTTAGGATCAAAACAAATTCTTTTATTCTACAGATGTACACACATATACATACTGTCCCAATCTTTTTATTAGGCCAAAATATATGGAATTACCATTTGGGGGTGTTTTTGGTCAGAAATGGTTGAATATGAGCTGTTTCATATGGGTTTCATATGGTTTGACCTAAAATTCTGGCACAGTACCAGGAGATCTCTGATATAAAGAAAAGGAATCTCAAGAGTGCCTGGCTGGCTATCGGTAGAGCATGCAACTCTTGACCCCAGAATAATGAGTTCAAGCCCCACAGTGGGTATAGAGATTACTTTTAAAAAAGTTACCACAAAAGGAATCTCTGACATCATGTCATGGAACAACTTCAGATCAATTCTGACTAGAGAGATGGAAGAATAGAGAGATGAATGGATGGATGGATGGATAAATAGGTATATTTATTTCTATTTTTAGCCATTTCAATTTTCTTAGAAACATAGACTATTATACCTGGAAACAACTCCAGGTACTCACTCAGTGAGTTTAGGCAGCTGGTCAAGTCAATAAATCTTTCAGTTTATTAATGGTGCTTATGGACATGGAGTTTGAGGTCAAAAAGATCTCAGTTTATCTATTTATTTGACAAGTTATTTTTCAGATTTCACCATTAAGCCAGATATTAATAGGAGCCAACTTAAAATAGTAAGTAAAACTTCTCACTAGACTACATGGGATTATTCTTATGGGACTCAGTTTTCTCAGGGATGGAGATTGAAAAAGGACAAAAATGTACATAATAGAGTTGCTCTTTATATTAAATGAAATTAATGCACAGAAAGTATTTTTCAAAATACCTAACATATAGTCAGTTTTCAACATATGGTACGTATTGACAGTACTGTGGACCAGTCCCTCATTTTAAAGCTGAAAAAATAGTATCACCTGGGTCTTTTCATTCTCCTCACAGTCCTACCCATCTGTTACCTCTGCATAGGTTTTATTCTCAGACAACCTTGACAATATGGTGGCAAAGATGGGCACCAGTAGCTGTGAGCTTACATGGTCCTCATTGCTAATGATCCCAGTGAGAAGACCACTTCTTTGTATAGAGAATGGTGGGTGGTGAGCAGAGGATAGGAGTCAGCCCCACTTGAACCACAGGCAATGGATTTAAGGAAAAGAGGACTTCTGTAACTAGAAAACGGTGAAGGAAAGGCAGGCTAAGACAAGAACCATAGCTACCACAGTTCACTTTAGGGAGGCAAAGTCACATAACTTGTAAGTAGGAAGGCTAAATTGGGAACCCAGTTTCCCTGATTTCTACCTACAGCTCTTTGTTTTAGTGGTTGTAAAACTTGAGCGTGCATCAGAATCACCTAAAGCACTTGTTAAAATACATATTGGACTCCCAACCCCAGAGGAAGGGCCCCAAAATTTCCATTTAAGTTCCCAGGTAATGCTTTGTTTCAGAGATCACACTTTAAAAATGACAGGTTTATACAAAACCTACTACCTTTAATATATCCTCAATATAAATATGAGATACCATGAACTGCCAACCCTCACTGAGAACTTATTATGTGCCAAGCACTGTTCTAGGCACATTATGTATATTAATTCTCATCAGACAGGTACGAGGCAAGTAACTTACCCAAGGTCATATCGCTAATATGCGGCAAAGCTGAGGTTGCAAAGTTAGACAGTCTGGCTCCAAAGACCAGCATTTAATTTGCATATTATAATCCACCTGCAGTACTTCAGTAGTACCAGTGGTATATAAGTCTATGCTTGACACATACCTGGTATTTCGTTGGTAGATCCAGACCTGATAGAGACATGCTAGCATACAAAAACAGACATAATGAATAAGAAAGAATTTTCCTAGTAATATCTATAATCTCTCCATTGCCAATAACTCTACAAAGAGTAACTGCAATCAGTCATAGTCTTAAAATTAACCAACTGCTAATAATTCCCAAACAAAAAAATAAAATATTAAACATGAAATTATGTAAGTACTAATCTGGATATTAAAAAATGTTCAATTTGGTTGCTACTTTTTTGGTTAACAAGAATATGTAAGGGCACCTGGTGGCTCAGTTGATTGTCTGCCTTCAGCTCAGGTCCTGATCCCAGTGCCCTAGGATCGAGGCCCACCTTGGGCTCCCTGCTCAATGGGGAGTCTGCTTCTCCTTCGGCCTCTCCACTGCTCGTTCTCTCTCTCTTTCTCTCTCTCTAATAAATAAATGAAAATCTTTAAAAAATAGTCTAATCACAACAACAAATTATTAGAAAAAAAAAGAATATGCAAGCAGAGAGTCAAGTAAATATAAAGGAGGTGAGGACAAGAAGTCTGAGAAGAGTTATCCAAACTAGCTGTCAGAATAATAAGGGTGGAGAAAGATACTGGAAGTTGGAGTCTGAATCCATGAAAACAAAGAGCTAGACTGGGAGAGCAGGAAGTGGTAGATGTCATAATTTGAGTAATTTGGTTGCCAGTCACTGAAAGCAAGCTTGGATGCCTTGAGAAAAAAAAATGTACTAAAAGACTATGAGGTTACTCATATCATTTAATTAATAATTCCCTAGAATGTATCTCTTTGCTGATAAATTCCGGAGGCCCAGCTGAAGTCTCTCCTCCCCAAAAAAGTCTACAAACAGAATAATTAGTCACTATTGCACTGAAGAGCTCATGCCATCAACCTGGGTTCGTTGTTCTACCTGTGTGTATTTGTCACTAGGATAAGAGCAAAAAGATTCTGTGTCTTTCCATCTTTGTTTCCTCCAAATCCACTGATTGTAGCAAGGGGAAGGATAAAGGGAAGAAAAGGAGTAAGGAACAGAAGAGAGGACAGTAAGGGGGAGAAAGCAGGGAAAACAGTGAAATAAATCACGCTTCTCTACATCTCAGGAAATTATGGTGGATGAGAGATCTGGTAGCCTGGTTGTTAGATAATCAAAACCTCAGTTCTACCTTATACTCAGTAAATAGTGTTGAATGACATTAATTGCTCTACCACTTTGAGAATAAATCTATAATTTTAAAATGTTTTGGATCAAGTCTTTATTTTTATCATGTTTTTTGCAGCTTATTGAAACCACTTAGCACACTTCTAAGTATATGAAATATATAATCTGACTCATGATAAAGAAGTTTTCTAGATTTATCAGTAAATATATGGCTGCAATTCCAATTATGATCTACTTTTATTTTTTTCTAAGTTTACAACCTTGCTTTTTCAACGACTGATGCTATTCAAAAGATAATACGTTGCATTCATTGACCTAAAACCGGACTCTTAAATTGCAGTTACTAGAAGGGGTGTAATGGTTAATTTTATGTGCCAACTTGACTGGGTCACAGACTGACCTGATATTTGATCAAACATTATTCTGGCTGTCTGGGGATGGGATTAAGCTTTGAACAAGTAGGCTGAATAAAGCACATTGCTCTTTCCCATGTGGATGGGCCTCATCCAATCACCTGAGGGTCTGAATAGATTTTTTTTTTCTTTCAGTAAAAGAAATTTTCAACCACCTGATTGCTGAGCTGGGATGTTAGTCTTTTCCTATCTTTGGACTTGAATGAAAACATTGACCCTTTTTGGGTCTTGAGCCAAACTTGGATTAGAACGTGTAGCATCACCTTCCCTGATTCTCAGGCCTTTGGACACAAATTAGAACAATACCATCAACTCTCCTAGGGCTCCAGTTTACCCAGTGCAGATCTTGGGACTTCCTAGCCTCGGCCATTGCACAAGACAGTTCCTTATAATCTCTCTATCTCTCTTTCTCTCTATAAATATAAGTGTATATATATGCATCCTGTTGGTTCTGTTTATCTGGACTCTAAGATAAATCAGTAGGAATATTTACTTATGTTTTTAATGTGAGAAGAGGTAGAAAGTTAAGTTTGGACGAATCTGAAGCTGTTTTTATGAATATTGATTTGTTTACTTAACACTTATTTATCTTTTACATAAAATAAAGTATAATGGAAATAATATTGAACTGGGAGTCCAGATGCTTGAGTTCTAGGATTGGATTCATACTACAAGTTCTATATGAGACCTTGCCCACATCACTGAATCTTTCTAGGCTCAAGTTCCCTCACTTTAAAAGGAAAAAGATGGGATATTTAATTTCAGGATAGAAAAGACATTTAGACCCTATACTCCTCTCTGGAAATCAACCAAAATCAATAAGGAAAATTAGCAGCAGACAGTCTCGTTTGTGATGATTAGAAAATCCTCATTAACTTGAACCATAACATGAAGGACAGATGTCAAATACAGTGAAAATTGAACCAGAGGGAGGAATTAAACTGAAATAAGAGGGATTTGGGAGATTATAGGCTGAGAGAGCAGAGTTCTCTGAAGTAGGTGGCACATATTAAGGGGCAAGGCGGGCAAAGAACAAAATGGTTGACCTCAAGGAGCTCCTGAAATCCCACAAGATACCCTGCAGAGGCAGGGGATGTGATGATTCATGAGGGTATTTGGACAAGCTAACTCTTCAAGAAGGTATCTTTCTGTTTGGAAGAGTGGATAAGAAACTAAATAATAAGCGGCCTGAGGCTATTAGTCTTTGTCATCTACAGAATGTATACTCTATGGAGGCAGGGGTTTTTTTCCTCCATTTTATTGGACCTGCACCAAAAGCTGCACCTGACACAGAGTAGGTCATAATATTTTTAAGATAGATGGATGGGTTAAGAGAGGTTATGGCTAAATCATCCCATTAACATACTTGTATATGCATACAGAGAGAGAGAGAGAGAGAGAGGAAAATCCTTATATTATTTAGGATCTTGTAAATTGAAAAATCTTTCTACTGTCTCAGGGCACTTCTCTGGATCTGAGGGAGAAGAAGATGGGAGGTAGTTTAAGTTTTCTGGTTTTCTCATTTTCAATGTGTATTGTTTAAGGCTAATTGAAGATCAAATACAAACCAAACAAAAGTGTAGCAGTATAGAAAAGCAAGGAGGTGAAAGAAATAAATTATTCTAAGAATATTATCATTCAGAGTAGGGAATTAATCGATTGGTTAAAGAAAGAGACAACTTATTATATTATATAAAGTCTCATTTTAAGCAACAAGAAAATTACTCAAAGAACTAAAATTGGACCATAAATTGTCCACATTATGGAAAAGAAATATGTACACATGTAAAAGAACCTAAGAAATCACAAACCAGTGGGAAAATATTAAAAACAAAGTATAAAGGACTACTGCTTCCAAGAATATTCACAAAACTTGCACACAATGTACACATAATATAAACCACTCCTACTGAGAAAAATTGACAAAGCATGGTAAAATAACTTTTTTTTTATTTCACAATCAAGGTAGCAAAGAATTATGAAACAAAGAGCAGGAAAAGGAAACCCAGAGCAGTAACTCCTAGGAGTGGTGATGATTCTGGAAGAGGTTAAGGGAAGAATTGAGAAGAGGTTTTAGCAGCCCCAGAGGGCTAAATGGTTAAAAAAAAAAAATCAAATCCAAGTCTGTCAAGAAGGGATCTCTGTTAAACCCCCACACATTGAGTTGCTATCTCAAAGGGCTCTACCAAAGAGTAGGGAGTACTGGAAAAACCTGGGAGGAAAGTGGTATCAAATGATCTCAGTCCCTATAATTGGATTAAGATGATCTAAGATTGATGGTGCCCCTAACTATCTGCCAAAGGCAAGTGTAAATCCTCTTTGAAAGAAAAAAATTCTAGGACTAAAGTTATGTCAATACTTTTTTTTCATATACTGCACAATGTCTTACACACAATAAGAAATAACCGAATAAGAAAATACAATGTAATTAAAAAATCAAGAGAAATAACAGCAATAGAAAAGGATGCACAAGAGTTCAGAGAGTGAATTATCAGACACAACTTTAAAATTTTTAAGAGAATTTTTTAAAACCCAAAATTAATTCTTTGAAGAGACTAATAAAATTGATAAACCCCTGATGAGGCTCATCAAGGAAAAAGAATCAGGAATGAAAAGGTACATATCATTACAGAGCCTACAGATATTTTTAAATTATCATAATATCATTTATAAATACTAATAATATCATGGTCCTAATTTGAAAATTTAGATAAAATGGACAAGTTTCTAGAAAAAAATACAACTTCCCAAAATTGACACAAGAAGAAATAAAAAGTTTGAATCATCTGATAAACTTAAAAGAATTAAAAACCATGACAAATACACATTGTGATATCCTCAGAGTTATTACATCCTCTTGTTTCTACTTAAAATTTTATTTTCATCTTTTTGAGAAAGCATTCCTTTATTTTGGCTATAGGAATGTTTGAGGAATTTAAAACATCATGAATACCTTTTTCCATCTTATTTTACTCGATGTTATCAAAACTCTTCTATGATTTATTTCTGAGGACTATATGTATTAGCTTCTCAATTATATTGCAAACTATGGGACTGGAGAACATGAGGCTTTTCTAAGAATAGGAGAACGATAGGGAAGGAGGGAGGAACGAGAAAACTGTTCTGAGCTGAATTATAACTTTACATCCACATCCTCTATAGTCTTTATAGCCTCCTGACATATATTATTCCTAAGTAGCCACCGATGTTGTTTAATGTAAAACATATTCAGAGAAGCAATATGACACAGTGATTAAGATTTGTGTGTGCCTGCATGTGGGTATGAAGTCTTGCAGCCGTTGAGCAAGGTCCTTGGACAAGTAACGACTCTAAATTTCAGTTTCCTAATCTATAAGATAAAGATGATCATGGTACACATCACACTTCATTGTAAAGATTTAGTGAGAAAATACATGGAACAGTATTAGCACAGAGCCCAGAAGAATTCTATGAATAGTAGCTATTATTTATGATTATGATGGGGAGAAAATAAAAATATGTGTGATTTGATTTTAGGTTTTAAAATGTATTGATGAGGGGCTCCCAGGTGGCTCTGTCAGTTAAGCATCTGCCTTAGGCTCAGGTCATGATCTCAGGGTCCTGGGGTCAAGCCCCATATTGAGCTCTCTGCTCAGCAGGGAGTCTGCTTCTCCCTCTCCCTCTGCCCCTCACCGCCACTCATGTTCTCTTTCTTTGGCAAATAAATGAATAAAATCTCTCTCGAATAAATGAATAAAATGAATAAATAAAAATTTTTACTTCATGGAAATAAATATGTTCTGTACTAATGGTAGAAATGAGTAAGGCATTTCTGGGAAACTTTCTAAGTTGGGCGATCTGGTAGCCTATAAGTTGATCAAAACATTTGACATTTTTCTAAAGAAAAGAGGGTGAAATAATAACTTAGTTTCTCTTAAAATAAAAATATACCAGGGACACTGCATCCCTGACAGCTGTCTGTCACATGGTTTGTTGAGACTGTCCAACATTGTCTGGAATTTCCAAGTCTCAGCACTATAAAAACAATTCACTAGAACTCCCTCCAAATAATTTTATATTGTGTAATTACTTAACACTGCCCTTCGGACGACAATATGGGGTGGATGTGCTGGGAATCATGTCGGGTTCACTGAGAGTCCTGTAGAAAGCCTGCTTTGTCATAAAGGACACAAACCATAAGAGACTCCTGATCTCACAGAACAAACTGAGGGTTACTGGGGGGTGGGAGGGTAGGGATAGGGTGGATGGGTTATGGACATTGGGGAGGGTTTGTGCTTTGGTGAGTGTTGTGAAAGATGTAAGCCTGATGATTCACAGACCTGTACCCCTTGGGCAAAGAATAAAAATAAAATTNCTTTGGTGAGTGTTGTGAAAGATGTAAGCCTGATGATTCACAGACCTGTACCCCTGGGGCAAAGAATAAAAATAAAATTTAAAAAAAAAAAAAAAAGAACAGCCCTTTGATGTTTAAGGAACGGTGTTGATAGACTCTAGATACCCAGTTCGTACAAGTACTGGAGCATATTTACCACAGCAAAGAAGGCAGTTGAGAATGGCTGGTATAAACTCTGAAAAAACAAGGTTACTCATGTTCCAGCATGAACCCTCAAGAGCCCTTGAAGACAAAAATCACTGTCACAGGGAACTTTCAATTGCCTGCTTGTTGACGTCTAAACAAAATAGACCAGATTCATTTTTTTTTCTTTGTATCTCGGCTAAAAGACCACAGAAGATGGTCTTTCACTTAATTTCCAAGAAAAAAAAAACAACTCTATTGCTTGTGGTTAAATTCATTTTTCATCTCAAACATGAAGCTCCAGGTTATCACANTCTTTGTATCTCGGCTAAAAGACCACAGAAGATGGTCTTTCACTTAATTTCCAAGAAAAAAAAAACAACTCTATTGCTTGTGGTTAAATTCATTTTTCATCTCAAACATGAAGCTCCAGGTTATCACATCAAAATACATTTTCTTTAAAAATCTAAAATTATTGTGCAGACTTTTACCACAAGTAAGTTCTATTTTAATTATGATATGTGATGAAATATTTTGGATTAATCCTTTTCTGTCTCAATGAGTTAGGATATATACGAAGTACTATTTAAAAATCATGCTGAGATAAATGTTAAATCCTTTTTTTTGTTTTGTTTTGTTTTTGTGGTTTTTATTTTTTTGTTGTTGTTGTTAAATCCTTTTTACCAGTGATTGTTTTCTGAAGCCAGTTTTACAAATACAATAGCATCACTCAAGAAAGGACTTTACTGAAAAGTGTTTCTAACCATTGGTTAGAATTGGAATTAACTAAATATGACCTCCCAGAAACAGATGCATTAGGATTTCCCATCCATTTGGGCTGTTTCATTCGAAATGGAAAATCATGTGGTTTCATTTATTGTGTTTTAAATGGAGAGGATCGTCAGGGGGAAAAAAATGCTTATGTGGTTTTATTATCTTTTCTTGTTTAAATCAAGTGGATTGTCAAAAGGAAATGATCTCTGTATACAATATGCATGGAGCAAACACGCCTTTTTGGTCATATTTTTCCATCATGACATTGGAGGTTTTTCAGGGGTACATACCATGTTTTGCTTCCCTTTTCATATAAAATTATACTATCATAAAACAGACCTCTCTTTGAAAGCCACAGTGGGAACCAGGAAGTTCTGACTTATTGCCTTAAAAAACAAACAAACTAACAAACAAACAAAAAACCAGGAAATTTCTAGGTTTTCCTTCCATAGCTTTTTGTATCCTGGTACACCCTGGATAATTGATCTTACAAACCTGTCCACACCCTTGCAACTGGGGACAAGGGAGATAGAGAGCTGACCCGTCAATGACATACACAGCTTTCTACTCAGAAGAGCATGGCTTCCCTCCATCCTGCCACTCTGCTCTTAGCATCAAATCATCCAGTTTGTGTCCGTCACAGTCAGACCTCTGGAGGAAATCCACATAAAGTTGGCAAAGTGGGCATGGGCTCTGAGTATCTTCACTAACATTTTAATGAATATGTTTATCAAAAAGACTTATTTTTAATAAAATGGTAATTTGCATTATAGTAAAAATATCAAGTGTGTGGTGTAGGAAAAACATTAAGCTTCGATTGTGATAAATGTATGTATATATATACATATTTTAAACATTGTATTTATTTGAGAGAGAGCATGAGCAGTGGGGCAGGGCAGAGCGAGAGGGAGAAGCAGACTCCCTGCTGAGCAGAGAGAGAAAAAAAGATATAAAGAAGAGAAGAATGTATGAATCACCTGTATGAAAACATTGAGTCATTTAACATACATGTAATTGGAATTCCAAAAGAAGATGAGAGAGAAAAAGAACAGGAAAAAAAAAAAAGATATTTGAAGCAGTAATGACCAAAAGATTTCCAAATTTGATAAAAACTCTAAACCTACAATTCCAAGAAACTCTAATGAACCCCAAGAAGAATAAACATAAAGAAAACGACATCAGGGCACATTATAATCAAATTGCTGCAAATCAGCTATAGAGAAAATTTTAAAAAGGGAAACTACACAGTTTCTAATGCAACAGAATGACATCTTTAACTATTGAAAGGAAAAAACTGTCAACCTATAATTTTATGCCCCATGAAAGTATCTTTCCATATTGAAGCCAAAATAAAGACTTTTCCAGAGAAACAAAAGTTGAGTGAAGTCACTGCCAGCAGACCTGCACTAAAAGTAACCACACCACATTAAAGGAAGTTATTTTTTTTAAAGATTTTATTTATTTATCTGACACAGAGAGAGAGATTACAAATAGGCAGAGGGGCAGGCAGAGAGAGGAGGAAGCAGGCTCCCTGCTGAACAGGGAGCCTGATGTGGGGCTTGATCCCAGGACCCTGAGGTCATGACCTAAGCCGAAGGCAGAGGCTTTAACCCACTGAGCCATCCAGGCGCCCCTAAAGTAAGTTCTTTAGGTAGAAAGATAACAATACCAAATGGAAATCTGGATCTATTTAAATGAATGAAGAACAGTAGAGATTGCGGGTAGGAAAAAGGTAGGTTTTAAATGAGGGAAAGTTGAAATACAAATACAAAAAGGAGAATTAACTCATACAAAAATGTTAACACCTGAAATGCAAATTAGAAATGGAAAGAACTTACCCATTGCTCATTTTCAAATAAAATTATTTTTCTTCTCCATAATAGCAAAAACAAACATATAATACATATATACCTGCACACACACACACACGCACACACACACACCCCTTCTCCAAATATATTTGACCTTAGTACTCAATATTCCTGAATAGAATATATAAATGATGAATATATACATACTATCTCTTGAATGTCTAGCTCATTGTCCTGATCTGAAACTGGGAACTGATTTGAAAGTTTCCTAAGCCAATAAATTATTTTCTCCCTGGATAAAATTCACAGACAATAGTTTGAAAATTTTTTTTAAGATTTTATTTATTATTTATTTGACACAGAGAGAGAGATTACAAGTAGGCAGAGAGGCAGACAGAGATAGAGGAGAGAGGAGGAAGCAGGCTCCCTGCTGAGCAGAGAGCCTGATGTGGGCCTCGATCCCAGGACCCTGAGATCATGACCTGAGCCAAAGGCAGAGGCTTTAACCCTCTGAGCCACCCAGGCGCCCAATAGTTTGAAATTTTGATGAGAGACAGTGAACTTATGAACTTCCAATTGGCATGTAAGAACCAGGGAGAAAAAATGTCACCCTCTTCCAAAGCCTGCATTTGCCATTTTTAAAACAAAACAAGAAAACAAAAACAAAAACCCTACTTTTAGAACACTGGACAGATGACAAGTGTTCATTAAGCTGCTTTTATCTAGAAGTACATACTGAATGCCAGCTATGTTTATAGCATCATTTTACATAAGACCTCAAACATAACTTCTCACATTCATTCAGCATTTTGCAACATATAATTCACTTTCCTCTCCACCTCACCTTAATATCAGCATTTTTTGGCTGAGGTTCCAAAAGCCCAAATCCATCACCCTGTGTCCTTCACTGACACTTCCAGTCCTTCAGATTCTCTGATCACCTGCAGCCTTAGGTCACAGCTTAAATCAGTTCCTTGGAGAGGACTTGTCATACACTTGCATAGATCTGTACTCTTCCTTCACAGCTCTAACACAATAATAATTGTATAGTTATTTAAGTGGGTTTTTAAAAATGTCTTGTGCCTCGACTGGTCTCAGCTTCATGAAGGCAGGACCTTCATCTGACTTGCTTATCATAGCATTCCCCGCACCATGCATGATGGCCAGAACATGTTAGGCACTCAACATATATATAGTACTAAATATATGCTGATTCCTGAAGCGTGTCCTCACACACAGTTCAGCTGTGAAGTGTGTCACAGCTTTATAGCAAAGGAAAGAATCTCTCTATAGTTAGGTAGCTTCAAAATACCGTATCTACATATGTTTTATAATGAAAAGCTTAAAGGAAGCCAGACTGCTGTTACTTAATTTCATGAACTTAAGTCACTCAACCTTTCTTCAGATCATTCATCCATAAAACAAGATTTGGACAAACACATAGGGTTGGGTTTTTTTGTTGTTGTTTGTTTTTAAGATTTTATTTATTATTTGACAGAGAGAGAGAGAGAGAGAGAGAGCATAAGCAGAGAAAGTAGAAGAGGGAGAAGCAGGCTCCCCACTGAACAGGGAGCCCGATGCAGGACTTGATCCCAGGACTCCGAGATCATGACCTGAGCCAAAGGCAGTCACTAAACCAACTGAGCCACCCAGGTGCCCCAAACACCTAGGTTTTAAACAGTGTTCTTCAAAGCATGAAGAGTTCCACAAGGTCTGAAGAAAAGTATCGAAGGAAATCATTTCCATTTCTTTTTATTTTAAAAGGAACACAACACAAATTAAACAACAGTCCAAGGATAGGTCTATAATAAAATATTCCTAATTAACATTGAGGTTGCACTGTAATGCTCACTAGAAAATTAGAATCAAATGAAATATATAGAGTAAATTTCTTAAGTGACACATAATGTGTCATATTAGAGATACATAAAATATAGAGAAAACACAATGATCCTCTGCAATGCAGCTGAAGACAACATACATCAGGCAGAGGATTGGTCAGCTGAAGGTAAGAAGTGGAGTCAGAGGTGAGAATTGTGGAAATTCTCATCTAGTCCATGTCCAGGACAAAGGAAACGTAAATCAGTGGATGCTTAAACCAGTGGATGGCAAACCCCACAGGCAAGGTCATTCCTTGTAAGAAACATTAGAACATTAAAAAGCCATTTTTATCTCCTTGTTTTGATTGATTTCATGCCCTTCAATCAATCTTCTGACTCTGTCTTGGTTCCCCACAGTAGACTGCCCACAAGAAAAAAGAGACATCATGAATAATCTGGTCCACATGACAGGTATTTCTCATACTCATTTAATAATTGGCCACCCGATTTGTATGTTTTTGTTTATTTAACAAAAACACTTATCTAGTGTTCACTATGGGCCAACATTGTCTGCTAAATGCTTCCAATAATAATTTGCTAAATCTTCATAGCAAGCCTATGTGGTAGGTATTATTATCCACAATACAAAACAACATATGCTATTGTAAATGGAACTGAGTCCTTAATTTCTCTTTCTGCTGCTTCATTATTGGTGTCTAGAAATGCAACATTGATTTTGTACCCTGCAACTTTACTGAATTTGTTTATCGGTTTTTTGGTGAGTCTTTCAGATTTGCTATATATAGTGTCACGTCATCTGCAAATAGTGAATGTTTTACTTCTTCCTTGCTGATTTGGATGGTTTTTATTTCTTTTTGTTGTCTGATTGCTCTGGGTAGGACTTGCAGTTCTATGTTGAATCAAAGTGGTGAGAGGGGACATCCCTGCTTTGTTCCTGACCATAGAGGAAAAGCTGTTTTTTCCCATTGAGGGAAATTTATTTTAGCTCTGGGTTTTTCATAGATGGCCTTTATTATGGTGAGGTGTGTTCCCTGTAAACCTACTTTGTTGAGGGTTTTTTTTTTTTATCACGAATGGATGTTGTACTTTGTCAAATATTTTCTCTTCATCTATTGAAATGATCATATGGTTCTTATCCTTCCTTTATATTTATCCAACTATCACATTCATTGATTTGCAAATATTGAACCACCCTGGCAACCCACTGAATAAATCCCACTTGATCGTGATGAATGATTTTTTTTCTTGATTTTTTTTTTTATTTGACACAGAGAGATCACAAGTAGACAGAGAGGCAGAGAGAGAGGAGGAAGCGGACTCCCTGCTGAGCAGAGAGCCCGATGTGGGGCTCGATCCCAGGACCCTGAGATCATGACCTGAGCCGAAGGCAGAGGCTTTTAACCCACTGAGCCAACCAGGCACCCCTCCCCCCCTTTTTTTTCTTATTTGACACACAGAGATGAATGATTGTTTAATGTATTGTTGGATTTGGTTTGCTAAGATTTTATTGAGAATTTTTGTATCTTTGTTTATCTTTGAACATAGTTCTCTTCTTTAGTGGTGTCTTTATGTAGTTTTGGTATCACAATAATGCTGGCCTCATAGAATGAATTTGGAAGTTTTCCTTCCTTTTCCATTTTTCTTTGGAATAGTTTGAGAAGAATAGGTATTAATTCTTCTTTAAATGGTTGGTAGAATTCACCCATGAAGCCATCTGGTCCTGGATTTTTGTTTATCAGGAGTATTTTGATTATTGATTCAATTTCTTTGCTGCTTATCTGTCTGTTCAAGTTTTCTATGTCTTCCTGTTTCAGTTTTGGTAGTTTATATGTGTCTATGAATTTATCCATTTCTTCTAGGTTGTCCAATTTGTTAGTGTATAGTTTTTCATAATATTCTCTTACAATTGTTTTTATTTCTGTGGTGCTGGTTGCTATTATTTCTCTTCTCTCATTTGTGAGTTTATTTATTTGACTCTTCTCTTTTCTTTTTTATAAGTCTAGATAGAGGTTTATCAATTTTATTAATTTTTTCAAAGAACCAGCTCCTGGTTTCATTGATCTGTTACATTAGTTTTTTTAGTTTCTATATTATTTATTTCTGCTCTAATCTATTATTTCCTTCCTTCCACTGGCTTTAGGTTTCATTATTGTTCTTTTTCTAGTTCCTTTACGTGGTAAGATTAGGTTGTTTATTTGAGATTTTCCTTGCTTCTTGAGGTAGGCGTATATTGCTATAAACTTCCCTCTTAGAACCACTTTTGCTATATCTCAAAGGTTTAGGACGGTTATATTTTCATTTTCTTTCTATGTAGTTTTAAAGTTCTTCTTTGATTTCCTGGTTGACTCATTCCTTGTTTAGTAGCATGTTATTAAACTTCCATGTATTTGTGGTCTTTCCAGACTTTTTCTTGGGCTTGACTTCTAGTTTCATAGTGTTGTGGTCAAAAAGGTACATGGTAAGGGGACAGCCCATATTTTGATCCAGGTCCTGGTCATGCGAATATATGGGTACATATGTACTTGTATACACTTAAGTATATAAGTATACATTTAAAGATGTGTGTATCTTACTAGATGTAAATTACAAAAAGTATCCCAAATAATGAAATACAAAAAGTATCCCAAATAATGAAATAAAACCAAATTTTATTATATATATTTAATTTATATAATTTATATATATATATTTTTTAATCTGGAGAACTAAGCCAACTGCCATGATAGAAAGTCTATCCCAAATGGCCTAAGCTAGATAATTTCCATACAGCCAAACCTGTAAAGCCATTGCCTGAGTTTCTAAGTCTAAAATCACAAAAGTTATAGCCCAAATGGAAATTAACTATCCCAAAATGATGATTCATAGCTGCCTTTGGAATCTGGTGGTGTGTTGTAGCATCGTACTTTGAATTTTTGGCATCACCTGGTATTTTTGTATTATTTGTAAATAATGCAGCAGGAACACAGACTAGAATACCATTCCACTATTNTTTCCTTGCTTCTTGAGGTAGGCCTATATTGCTATAAACTTCCCTCTTAGAACCACTTTTGCTATATCTCAAAGGTTTAGGATGGTTATATTTTCATTTTCTTTCTATGTAGTTTTAAAGTTCTTCTTTGATTTCCTGGTTGACTCATTCCTTGTTTAGTAGCATGTTATTAAACTTCCATGTATTTGTGGTCTTTCCAGACTTTTTCTTGGGCTTGACTTCTAGTTTCATAGTGTTGTGGTCAAAAAGGTACATGGTAAGGGGACAGCCCATATTTTGATCCAGGTCCTGGTCATGCGAATATATGGGTACATATGTACTTGTATACACTTAAGTATATAAGTATACATTTAAAGATGTGTGTATCTTACTAGATGTAAATTACAAAAAGTATCCCAAATAATGAAATACAAAAAGTATCCCAAATAATGAAATAANGCTCTAATCTATTATTTCCTTCCTTCCACTGGCTTTAGGTTTCATTATTGTTCTTTTTCTAGTTCCTTTACGTGGTAAGATTAGGTTGTTTATTTGAGATTTTCCTTGCTTCTTGAGGTAGGCGTATATTGCTATAAACTTCCCTCTTAGAACCACTTTTGCTATATCTCAAAGGTTTAGGACGGTTATATTTTCATTTTCTTTCTATGTAGTTTTAAAGTTCTTCTTTGATTTCCTGGTTGACTCATTCCTTGTTTAGTAGCATGTTATTAAACTTCCATGTATTTGTGGTCTTTCCAGACTTTTTCTTGGGCTTGACTTCTAGTTTCATAGTGTTGTGGTCAAAAAGGTACATGGTAAGGGGACAGCCTATATTTTGATCCAGGTCCTGGTCATGCGAATATATGGGTACATATGTACTTGTATACACTTAAGTATATAAGTATACATTTAAAGATGTGTGTATCTTACTAGATGTAAATTACAAAAAGTATCCCAAATAATGAAATACAAAAAGTATCCCAAATAATGAAATAAAACCAAATTTTATTATATATATTTAATTTATATAATTTATATATATATATTTTTTAATCTGGAGAACTAAGCCAACTGCCATGATAGAAAGTCTATCCCAAATGGCCTAAGCTAGATAATTTCCATACAGCCAAACCTGTAAAGCCATTGCCTGAGTTTCTAAGTCTAAAATCACAAAAGTTATAACCCAAATGGAAATTAACTATCCCAAAATGATGATTCATAGCTGCCTTTGGAATCTGGTGGTGTGTTGTAGCATCGTACTTTGAATTTTTGGCATCACCTGGTATTTTTGTATTATTTGTAAATAATGCAGCAGGAACACAGACTAGAATACCATTCCACTATTGAAACAAAAAACACATATAGCAGAGATTAAAATTTTTTCATATTTAAAGATATAGTCTATATATAACATAAAGAGTCCCAAATGTCAAATGTCCTTCTGGATCTACATCCCTGACTTTAATTCCTGTGCTTGCTACGTTCCTCATAACTCACCACAGCATATAAAAAAATGCACAATAGTAGAGCAGATTCACCAATGAGAATCTTCTCAGCAAAGTTAAAACCAGTAGGCAAATGATAAATGTCACATTAATATTGTCCATTTTATAATCCACAATTTCACAATGTTTAGGTATCTGGATTATTTGCACCGATTTCTTTTTCTACTTCCAGTACTTACTTTGGTCATGTTGACTGGTCCAGTGTTACATATTTGATACATTTCAGTGAAATATTGGTTGATTGACTGACAGAGGTATTTAATACAAAAGGAGGCCTTTGAAATGCAAATGAGGAGATTAAACAAGCAAGCTTGACACAGAATCACCAAATATTCTCAGCCTAATTGCCAAAAGACCAAAAATGTCACACACAAATGGGCAGTTGGTGTTTCTGGCCCACACAAGCTTAGTCATGGCAAAGAAGATGGACCATGCTTCTCAACTTCTCAACCGAGTAAAATTCAGTCAGGCTCATCCATTCGTACTTTACATTCTTGAATAAATAGGGGCTACAATGGGAAACATGCAGCATTGATCAACTAAAACTCACCACATGTGCACACAGACATACAAACTATGTACTTATGATTCCAGAGAACTTGTACAAAGCAAAATGTTGGAACAGTGATTAGATTTACATGTTGCTAAAGTTTCAGGGAAATGAGACTGTAATCATGTGGAAAATGTAATAGCACAAATGGTTCTTGGTGGAACATAGAGAACTGTCTGTTCTCTTTGCTAGCATTAACCAGGTTTCCCTCCCTGTTTCTACGGCAAGAAAAAAGACAGTCCTTAAAACTGGATTCTATTCTGCAAATCTTCGAGTCAATCAGGGGCACTTCACATGCACTTCTAGTTCTGCATTATATCTTCTAAATGCAGACATTTGCAAGGCCCAAAAGAAATATTTGATTCTAAGTCATACACTCATTGATCATTCTTGGTTAAATAAGTCATAGAAAAATAAATTAAGTTGCATCAGCAGCTTAAGTATTGATTCTCTCTTAAATATGTATTATAAAATACATTTATTACTATAAGTATGTATATTAAATATTTATTCTTTTCATAGCCAAAGCCAAACTGTTTAACTACTACATGTACATACTTCACTTAGGATATAAAACTATAAACTTTTTTCCCCAATGAGTTGTATGTGATGCCTTCATCATTAATAATAAATACTGGTAATATTCATATGAGGTACATTTTCTGAATTTTTTCTTTATATGTTAGAGAACATAATCATGGCCTTCTCATTTTGAACATAAAAAGCAAATAAAAAACAGTCTCTTCAGTCCCTTGTATATTTTCATATGAAATAAATACTAATTTGATGCTAATTTTTTTCAATATTGTAACACCTTGAAGCTTTTCTGATGTTTTTGTCAAAAGAAAATATACTTAGATATGTATTTTTCTTTTTCCAAAAATATTCAAAACTTATTCTGAAAGTAAAATAAAATATAGCCAAATAATCACAATCATTTGCTTTTTGGCAATCATCTGCTCTTATGGCAGCAATTACAATGTTACAAGATTCTTTGAATAAATGTTTTGCTTTTGAAAATGCAGACAATGGAAAGAACAGCCAGCTGCTCACTCCTATGGGAAGGACAGAGAAACAGGTTGATAATAAACACTAATCAGTTAGCTCTAGATACAAAATTACTGCCTAACAAAACAACAATGAAACCTCCATAACGTTTAAGGCTTATGCCTCTGGGGTCAGTTAGGGATCAACAGCGCATCCACATGTTACATTAATTTATTCTCCATGACCCTCAGCTTATAGTAAAACTACTGGGGAAAATGGAACGGGAGCTCTGCAAATAATCATGCTATCTTTATTACTTAATTAGCTAGATGCCATTACCAGCCAAATATTTTTGCTCTTTATTTGAAGAGAAATAGATACTTTGGAAGAAAACTCTTCCTACATGTTTTCATAATGTTAATCAGGCTAATATTTTAAAAGTTAGGGAAGAAAGTGAAGGAAGGCTTAAGCTAATACATGGTGAATTTTAGAGTTGTAACAAAGATAATTTATACCAATTTATATTTTTTAACTCATTAATGGGTTTATTTTTCCAGATAGTACATACATTACTGTGAATATATCCAGGTAAAACATACAAGCTGCTAAACTGAATTTGGCAATTTATATGATCAGTTGCTATTCTGATAATTCATTCTTTTACCATTATTGAAAGCAGTCTTCTGTCTCAGGCTACATTATAATCACCATGATATTAACTAAGTTCATCCAATAATTGATCATTTATTTTCATCTTAGGCTGGGATGTCTGGCATTTCCCCATTCACTTTTGTTTAGGATTGACTGTGCATAGTGTATCATCAGTAAGACAGTGGTTCTGGGACCTATTATCCTTCTTGGCCTATTTGTATTGGTGGACTTCCTTTGGTGAGAAATTTGGCTGAAAAGAATGAGTAAAATATGAGCATGTCAAACATTTTTGTCTTATAAAACATGTTGTGCTGTGTAGAGGATGAAAAAACATCTTTTCCGGGCACCTGGGTGGCTCAGTGGGTTAAAGCCTCTGCCTTTGGCTCAGGTCATGACCTCAAGATCCTGGGATCAAGCCTCGCATCACATCGGGCTCTCTGCTCAGCAGGGAGCCTGCTTCCTCCTCTCTCTGCTTGCCTCTCTGCCTGCTTGTGATCTCTCTTTCTGTGTCAAATAATCTTTTCCTACCCTTCTAGCTTCTCAGCTATGGCTCAATAACCAAAGAGAGATTAACAAGAGAAAGGCATACAAACTTATTTAATGTAAGTTTTACATGACATGGGAGCCTTTGTGAAGATAGGCAGACTTGAAGAAATAACTAAATCTGTGCATTGTATGCTAGGTTGGATAAAGAATGGAAAGTGGTGGTAAGTATCATGGGACAAAGGGGTACGAGATAAGGATGGTAAACTGGGGGAAACTTAGCAAGGTCTATTTGTTCAAATACCCCCTTGACATCCTACTGTCTTCAGAAATAAGGTTGTTCCTTTCTTCTGGGTACAAGGAGGGCACCTCTCATATGAGAGTCTTATGGCCTGCTTCAGCAGGGGAGAGACGTCAGTGAGTTCTTTCTGAACCTGCTGTTTCTCCAATTCCTCCAGCTTAAAATATTCAATAAGCCAAGGTGTCATATTTTGGGGTAGCATGTCCTGAACCCCATTATTCTCCCATCTGAAACATTCCCCAAAATGTTTGACAGTCCAGAAACTTAGTTGGTAGATCATCCCATATCCCAGTGAACCAGTCTCTGAATCCTAGGAACAGAGTTGTTTCATTTCAGAAGGTGGTGACATGGGTGGGAGTAAGGGTGCCCACCTAAGTTAGGCCTCTAATGGTGTTAATAATCAGGCATTTAATGAGGGACATTTCTGCAGAAATAAAATTAAAAGTTAATGGTTCTAAGAAACTATAAATTCAGTTTTGAACCCAGAACAGTCAGTCAAGATTTCTAGACGTTGGACTTAAAGCATCTTTAGGTAACATAGTTAGGACAGGCAGTAGTGACTGATAAAATTTTGGTTTGTACTTTGAGTATCTCTGGTGATAGCACTGGACATTCTGGTGAAATTTTTGAGTGACCTACATGGCCAAAGGTATAAAGAGTACCCATATATGATCTGTTATTGTGATTCCCTAAGAGTTTTTATCATCATCCAGCTTCAGCTTATAGGACTTTGGGAAATAGGTAGTTTTTGTTTCTGGTGATGCCAAGCAAAGAAGATGAAAGAAATATTGGATACATTAACAACTGACAAAATGCAAAAATGGCAAGATCCAATTTACAAGAAGATGAAAAATGGCTCAAAGATAATGAACATTCACAATGGCAGGTAATGCTTTTTCACTGAAACAACATTTTTCTTTACAGTCACCTCCATTTCTACCAAAGATAATCCAAGACTATTTTTATTTGCACAAATAAATCTAGTATTATTAAACTTGGCCTAATTATTCAAGTGCAACAAGAAAAAGCAATTGGTTATATAGGCTTTTTTTAAAGTTTGCTTTGCAGGGATCCTCTGGAAAAGCTCAAAGTTAGTTCCAAGTCAGAAAAGACTGTATTTAGAATTTGATTTTGGAAAATTTGTCAAAAATGTCAAGAGATTTGAACACCTAATTAAATAAGATCCTGGTCATCTATTTAGTCAAAGTGACAATAAAATATTTTATAGGCAAATACAGGTTACATGGCTGTGAACAAAACCCTCCGCTCTTTTAATATTAAGAAGGTTAGGTTTTCTTAAGTAATCAAAAGACCTTATAAAGACAACATGAAGCACAGGAAACTATTTTGATAAAACCAGAATTTTTGTTTCCTAGACAACTTTCTTAAAAAGTAACCAATGACCTACATACCCTGGCAGGTGAAAAGTCAAGCAAGACTTTCAGGACACAATACAAAACAAAACAAAAAACCCAAACAAAGAAAGCAATAGCTGTCCCTGGACAAGGATCAGTAAACAATGGGTACTCAAAACTAAACTCACAAGGGTCACAATCCAAAGAACTAATTCTTACAAATATTTTTCCTACTAACCTGAACTTGGAAAGGAAAGGGCAAGGAGAAATGTCCACGTTCCTCTCTTGACTAAGCACTAAGACAGAGATCAAGGAAACTGACATGTTAAGAATTCTTACCTTCTGCTGGCTTTCTGTCAGTTGTCCCATACCTCAGCTGTAGTGTCCAAGGTGAGTGGAGTATTCCAGCTTTTACTATACAATCCCCATCACCAGAAACTGTAGGGGAGGAAAATAGTATGTTTTTCCTTCTACCCTGCTAATTCCTCAGTAATAAAAGAGAGATTAACAAGAGAAAAAATAAAAATTTATTTAATATAATTTTTATGTGTCACAGAGGCCTTCATAAAGAAATGAAGACCCAAAGAAGTGATTAAACCTGAGCATTTTTATGCTAGCTTGATAAAGGATGGAAAGTTATGGGAAAATGTGATAGAACCAAAGGGTATGAACTAAGGGTAATGAACTGAAGGAAGCTAAGCAAGGTTTGTTCATTCAGGTTCCTTTGGTATTTTCAGAGATAAGGCCATAAGGCAGGGCACCTCTCACATGAGGGTCTTATGACTTGTTTCAGAGGAGAAGAGGGATCAGAGAGTCCTTCCTACACATGCTATTTCTCAAATACCTCCAGCCTAAAATGTTCAGTATGCTAAGTAACCATGTTTTGGGTGTGTCCTGAACTCCATTACTGTAACTTAGTCAGTAGTAGGGAAAAATCTTTGTTCAAACTTAATGTATGTGTTTATGTGTGAAAGAGAATTCAAGAAACATAAATTATATATATATCAGAAATTCATATGTTGGGAAATGATATAAATGTTATCTGAATCTTGAATCTTTTACTCAAAGTTTATTAAATTGCATTTAGATGGATTTCTGTTCCAAGTCAGACTTGCTTAGATACCATTGTAAACTTAATTGTCTTCTCAATTAAATATGTCATTTTCTTTTGAACACAGAATAAATGCCCTAATTATTAGCCAGTGAAATTTACAAATTAGGTCCACATTACCTACAGGTAATATGTGCCATCTTATGATAAGTATGCTCTCAAGATCCATGCCTTAGGACATGCTTTATACATAGGACTATCTTTGAGTTTGAGAAACTCAATCTCCTTGGGTGATACCCAACAGGTGTGTATCTTATCCTTTGTTTTCCTTTGGCATGGTCCAATATTCCTGGAAGATTTTAATCAAATGACTTGTTGTTCTTTTTTTTTTTAACTGAATCTTAAATTTGGACCAACAGCTTTTAATCAATCAAATTAAGGGAATATAAGTGGGAGACTTATGAGGAAGGGTAATTTATGGGACTTAAATTTTTGAAATCATATTTAAGGCAACAGTGGGCTTCATGCTGAAACACCAAGAGCTAACAATTTACCCTTTTGTCATTCACATCATCTCCCCTCCCCCAACTTAATAGATCCTTATTTAAATTTATTTGGTCTTACTGATGTATTGATTAGGCAAATTGCAGATATATTTCTTTATTATTATTATTATTATT